>JAPMNZ010959315.1:0-12558 GCA_029875035.1 Pomatoschistus microps | reverse complement strand
TTTACCATGGATCTATTATAACGTGGTTTACACATGAGCAGTTCCTCTGGTAATCTGCATAAACAATGATTCGATCTCAATAACAATACTCCCTAATGATGACCAAATGAAAGAATAATAAACCAATTCTACAACAGTATGATGTTGATTAAATGTTTTTATAAATCTCAAATAAATGAATTGTCCGTCAGCAAATCAACAAAGCTGCCTTTTACTTATTACTTACCAGAGCACATTTTTATACCAGTACAAGGCTATGCTGGACTTCACAAACAAAAACATTTTTTTTTATCTTGAGGTAGCTTGACGTGACGTAACATGCATTTACAAATATTTGGAAAAGCTGAGTCAAGGTTAAGATCTGTTCGTTTGTTACATTAGTCTTGGTGGTAGGAAGACATATAGAAAGTGGAATCCTTCTTCCATTCTTATTCAGCACATTTGAAGTTGACTCATTTATTTAGTCCAAGACGGTCCAATGACGTATACTTCCTGGAAATAATTCCATGAAACCACTGTGAGATGAGGCCATCCTGCTTGGCAAACTCCAGTTGGAACCTCTGGACCAGAGCATCTGCATGGCTCGGCCTCCCGCTCATCCTGATACCGGCACTAGAAAAATTATCTAGTTATTCTAATAAGTTTAAAGCAGACAGAACCAGAGCTCACCTCAAATGTGTGGCATGTGAATAAATGTCACCGCAGAGGGGGAATAACAGGCAGCTTTGCATTTGCAACAGAGAGCCAGTGTTACATTAGACTAGGAATGAGATACGGGAGACCACACAGATGTGTTAACTAGAGCTGTAACAAGTTACTCAATTAATCAGTTTCTTAATTATTGAAACGATCTAGTAATTGATATAGTAATTGTAATTAATATATTATTTTTTACCTTTCATTTGCTAAAAGAGGGTTTTATGACTCTAGTTCTGACTGCAGAAGGAAATGAGAACGTGTTTACACAGTATTTTTAGTCATCTCTATGAAGATTTTCTCCTGAGGCATCATTTGGTCAAAATTTCACAAAAATCCCATATGACCATATGATATAACCTTGATAACTAATCATTTATCAAAATAGGGCTGTAATAATTAAAGCCCTACCCATGGACTTTTACACCAAACTCCTCTTATGTGACTGAGCTCCTCACGAACTACACCTTTCTCTGATGGAGCGGCCACTTTGCTGAAAAAACTCTTTTTGACCTGTACGGTTGTTACGCAGAGAAGTATTAGCCAAATAAAACAATCAAAAAACTCTTTAAAAATTGAATTTTAATTCATTATGAAAAGTAAACACATCTACAAAAGTGTAGATCAATCAGATTTATGAAACTACAGTACAATCATTGTAGATCTTATTTACAATTACTGAATTGTTTCTTTCCTTGTAAAATAAATGAATTTGAAAAGAGCATTTAGGAAAAACAGAGATCACATGTCAATGGCAGATGTTGGGAATTAATGGTAAACAAAACCACCCACCAGATCATACCAGGCAACTGAGGCAAGAAGACACCAAGGATCCTGTGTTGTGCTAATGTACGTTAATCTAAATCCACAGGTTGACTCTTTAAAGCACTATTGTTGTCCAAAATCAGATTAACGTCAAAAGCAACAACAAATACATATTAACAACACGGCCCATAATAATCTCAAATGAAGCACGCAGACTGCATAGTTCAAACAGCCGTAATACTGGGCCAAAAGAAGACAGAAAAAGGGCAACAAGAGGAGAAACATCTGGGATTACCAAAAACATCAACTGCACGTTTATAAAAACCTGAAAAAGGTGACATACAATGATTCAAAATAAGGCTGAAAAAGCAGAACACATAATTATATTTAATCTTCATTGAACACAATGCTCTGATGTCTTTGGGAAGACCAGATGAGGTACATGGTCGAATATTCTGTTTCATATAAGACAACAAATAAACTTTGTCAACATATAGAAATTCCTTTGGAACAAACACAAAAACTTTGTACAGAAAGACAATAAGAGAAAGTGCGTGTAATTGAAAATAACATAAAAGGGCACTTTGTCATTTTGGTGCTATGTGGGTTCTGCCGCCATAAATACTGCTACAACACAGCCCCAGTCCAAGGCCCAGAAACCAATGTCTATGTGTTCCCCCAGTGAACATATGTACATACACACACATGGAAAGTCATGAAGGCACACGCAGCAGCTCCTCCTGGGGTTACTGTGATACGTCAAGTGCATTCATTTTTGCATAAAGAAGCCACTGAGAGATGATCTAAAAATCCCCCAGCAAGTGCCCAAAGACAAAACATACTTCACAGACTGCCCACACCTCTACTGCAGGAGCGAGTGGACTTGGTGAACATTGCACTTTGAAATTGTTCATACTTCAGTGGAATGATCAATGTACGCAGACTCTAAAAGCAGAATTCAAATGTACTGGCTGTGGTTTCAGTAAGACGAGATACAAATAAATCTGCAAAGAGATAACAAAACAGCTATCAAATAACCTGGAAACTATTTTAAGTTTCCAGGTTACAATTAGATTTTTTTTTAAGATAAAGAAAGGGCTTCTAAAAAGTTATGACACGAACAACAGTTGACTTTGTGTAGCCTCTGAATAAAACATGGAACTATAGTGAGAAAGCAGCTCAACAAAGTGAGAATTTTGATGAGAGAGGAGGAAGGCAGGAGATTGTGCGCTGAGTCCACTTCTGGTTTAAGGCAAAGGTGATGCCGGTGTTTCAGTCATCTCACAGCAACGTACAGCGGAAGAAACTGCTCTTTTTGGGGTGTTCGGCAATTTTGACTCCTTGGTTACTGCCCTGTGGATTATTACCCTCCTTTTGACAGAGAACATCAAATAAACCATCTTTTAGGACATGTTAATAACTGCCATGCTGAAAATCCTGTCATGCTTACCAGCTTCTTGTCCATTTTTGCTTTGATGTCTCTAGCGAGTGTTAAAAATGCCTTTAGGAAAATGAAAAAGATGTCATTTTTATAATCTACCTGAGACACATTGCATCACTGTATGGGCTTACATTCTCCACATTGATATTTGATTTTGCACTTGTCTCCATGAACTTGATCCCATATTCCAGAGCCAACTATGAAAAAGAAAAAAGAAATTGGTAATTCAAATTGATTCATAATTGATTTTTTTCTCCCTTCTCTTTTTATTTTGTAAGTTTGTTTATGTGAACAGCAGAGACGACATGAGGAAATGAAAGGAAATACACAAGACTTGTTTGTATGAGATTAAGACTATTGTCCATCAGGTTTCAATAAGAATGTTACTAAAATAGTTTGGATCTTGAGTCAAAACGCATCAAATGATGTTTTTCCCCAGGTTAAGTGTTACATTTCAACCTCAAAACCTGCGGCTAGTATGTGGGAAAAAAACATTTCTTATTAATTTGAGCAGGTGCCGTCTATATAAAGGTGTGCTAAACAGTCGAGCAAATACTGTATCCCCGTTTTAAATGTCACTGATTCGTCAAAATTAATTCAAATGATTATATCACAATCCACACAAAAAAATGAGCTTGCGATTATCACGTAAATCGCAAGCTCATGTCATACCTCATGTTAAAGCACCGAACATGAATCCAACTGATGAATGTTTGATATGCCCCAAGTTCCATTTGAAACATTAGTTGTTTACTTGTTGTTTTAAAATAGGGATGCACCGATACGGATACTGGTATCGGGTCGATACCATAGGCTTGTACTCGTACTCATACCATAGACCTGATGCTGGCAACCGATAACCACATTTTTCATTCACATTGGACAGCAGACGCACGCGGCAAGCCGACAGGATGTGGGCTGTAAGGCAGTTTTGTAAAGTAAACGAGTGAAGCGGACTGTACGTTGTGTAAGACAAAACAATGTGGGTCCAAAACAAAGACGTAGAAAACCAGCAACTTGATCAAACATCTGAAAACTCACCACCACGTGGAGAATAACACCTTTGCTAGCACCAAAGATATTTCTCGCATCGGTTTTGTAAAAAAGGGGTATCGGTGCATCCCTTTTTTCAAAAATGTATACATTTGGAAGTTACACTTACATCATTAAATATATTCAGTTATAAAATAGAGCTTTCATTACTTTAATATATGACAAGTATTAAGAAAATGGTTATCTGCACTAAAAAAATTGCATTGTTTTAAACACTTCTCCATTAGTTGTTCCCCATGTTTGATGTGCTTTAAATAAATGTCATATTTAATCACAATTAATGGAAGGTAAAATTACCCAGTGCTAGCACATGTGATATAAACGCTAAAAGCAGAGTCGTACCGTTTCCCCTCGTTCTTTGGACACTTGTCGTTTGTCATTGACGTCACATTTGTTCCCGAGGACCATCCGCTCCACATCGGCCGAGGCGTGCTGTGCAACGGAAGGGACACTTTCTCAGTAATAAACTCAAATCATGTGGTCACTAGAAGAATTCAATAGGTTGCGTTCATGTGACATCACAACATTCCAAAGAGCCTATAGCTACAATTGTGGAGGAAGGGAACTGAAAAATTTCTATTATGTCAAGTCAGACATCTTGTCTTAGTTTAGAGTTAATTTCTCTGTAATTCCTGGGCAAAAAATAAATAATTAAACAAAAACTGTCACAACATTCAACATCTTCTCTGTCAGTACATGAACTTACAACAAATTATTTTCTCATAAAGATGCCTAGACAATATTCAAAAACTGTGCGTTCAGGTCAAGTCATAAAGACATAAGAATGATAATGAATCACTCTCAAATAATGACCTGGGAAAAGATATAGACATTTCTGTTATTTTATTTTTCTAATAGTTCAAATAATGCTTCTTACCATAGAGATGTACTTGCACATGCCCTCCAATTAAAATACAATTCTAAAATCCTGTACGCAAATTATTGAAATGACTTGTTTCTTTTGTTTAATAGTTTCACTATGCAAGACTCTAGACAAATTACCTCTTCTATATTTCGAATCCAGTTCTTGATGTTTTCAAAGGACTTCTCATTAGTGATGTCGTACACTAACATGATGCCCTGCAGAGGTTAGAAGAGAATAAACAACAGTAAACTCAGTTCCTCCACATGCTGATTGGGATGTACTACAAACCACCACAGCTGAGACTCACCATGGCTCCTCTGTAGTACGCAGTGGTGATGGTCCTGAATCTTTCTTGCCCTGCTGTGTCCCTTATGAAACAAATATAAACAGACACTGGTCACGAGTGTAATAAACCAGTGGAAGCTGAACACAGCTCGTTCTAATTATAGTACTGTAGAATTATCCAAAGGTCATTAATAATCTTACCATATCTGGAGCTTGATCTTCTTGCCATCGAGTTCTATTGTTCTAATCTTGAAGTCAATACCTGAAAGACATACATTGTACAAATCAGTTCATGTGATCACAATGCCAATCAAATACAACAATACAAGCACTGTTGGGTGTAACTTTTTTTAATTGTAAAACTAAAATTAAAGTAATGTAGTAACTGTTCTATAACTTAGATTAGTTAGATTGGTTACAAAAATACAATAATTAAAAACATCAACACAAGATCATTCATTTATTTATTTGAGCATCTGTTCAAATACATGCAAGACATTCAACTCGAAGAGTTAGCCAATTGCAAAAAGATACAAAGTTAAAAAATAAAAAAGTACAAATGTTGACAAAGAGGACATTCAGAACATGATGCTCAAAATGAGTAGCTTTAGGAGGAAGTTTAAAACTAATTTAAACTAATAATTGTAACTGAAATGGTAGTGTACTTACGCACTTGATAAGTAATATAAAAGTAATCACTGATTAAAAGTAACTTGTAACACTAAGCTAAGGATTTAATATTGATAGACCTGAGTTATAGACAATGATAGAAACCGACATTTGCATTATCACAAGCCATGTAAAAAGTGTTTAAAAGTATTAGAAGTCCCGGAACATGGGTCCAAAGTAAAGGTCCATCTTGCTGACAGAGTAATCCACTGCTACTACTAGCAATGTTTCTAAAAGAACATGTAACATTAATGTTGTAGTGTCAACTATTTCTGAAAAACGCGTTATGTAACGCTCACAACACTGCACTAATGACATTGACAGCACATAATGAATGACCGTGGAAAATCCCCATCAGAGCCGGTCAAGTGTCTCCTGATCCTATGCAAAATGAATGTTAGCTGTTAGCAGCAGATTAGCATGAAGGGCTGGGCTAGTCCTGTACACTTCTAAACAACACTGTCAGACAAACACAACGATTACAAACCTATAGTGGAGATAAAGGTCGAGTTAAATGCATCCTCTGAAAATCGGAAAAGGACACAGGTCTTCCCGACACCAGAATCTCCTATTAAAAGTAGTTTAAACAAGTAATCGTAAGTCTTCGCCATGTCTAGCTCAGTGTGAGTAGTGCGGATGTCCCGCCTGTGGAGGAGGCGCTCCTCCTGCCGCTGTCACTTCTTCAACTAAATAAATTCAAAATAACAACATTTAAGTGTATTCAGTATCGAACACAAAGCCTTAAGTGTATTCAGAATGTAGCATACATATTAATACTAACACAAGCCTGGTTTGATTTTATATACGTTTATTTCTTATGAAACAAAAAGGGCACTATTTCAAAGTTCAAAGTCCCAAATCTTACTTCATGGATGTTACCTTATGTACAGGGATAATAAATACATATACTATTGAAAGTAGCATGGTGCTATTTCTGGTGCAGCCATCTCTTAAATGTAACTGCACATTGTCTGAACTCAAACTCAAAAAAAAAAAAAAAAACAGTAAATTACGTAATTTGTTTATCACATTTATTTATTATTTCTTAAAATTTTTCTTGTTGTTTTATCTTTTTATCGTGTTCTTCCCCTCATATTAAAACCATAGACTGTAAATATAAAACCTAAAATCAGAGTTTTGACCATAGACTGTTGTGACTCCGCCTCATCTGCCCCTGCCCCTCACACTGCTCAGTGCTCAGCAACAACAGTGCGGAGCGTGAGGAGGCTGCATTACGTCTGCAATATTCCTCAAAAACCATAACAGGAACTTTGGAATGTCAGTAAGTAATGCATTATTTATCTCAATTAAAACCTTACATTTTGTGTGCGTCCTGTCGTGAAGATTGACCATTTATGTCAGGTTACGTTACATCTTGACTTTGCTCTAAATCAGTTTAGAAGGACTGTTCATAGAATATGTAGTAAAGATTACTGATATGCACAGATTAAAGAAAAAATCTTAATACGTTTGACACATAATTACAAATAGCTAACCCGTTGTAGTAGTAGAAGTAGTACTATGGTTGAGACTGTAAATATTGAGGCTTGTCTGGACATGCCTGCTGTTTTTTATTGTGGTCCTAGGAATAGACTGTAGAGGGCGTCCTTTCTGATTGTTTCAAAATCTAGTTACAATTTTAAAATGGAATCATAATAATAGGAGTCTGGGAGAAAAATGAACTAAAACTATATTTTGTATGTGAATTTCAGCTGGCCAGAGATCTTATGCATCCTCTACTCTATGAGGAGCGTAGACGACATAAGAAGAGGAGACTTGTTCAAAGTCCCAATTCTTACTTCATGGATGTTAAATGTACAGGTAACTTTTTCCTTGGTTATTTTTTAAACAAATTAACATATTGAATATAGATAAAGCATGCTGGGGATGATAGATTTTAGAACTCAGATAATTCTTGAATGGCCGGATAATTAAATGAATTGTATTTTTAGGAAACAGCCCTATGTGTCACTAGATGTTCTTCAGGGGCCTCGCTTGAGTTTTATTTTGGTCACTTGTATGAAAATAATCCCACAGTGGCTGAACTTTTGGGATGTAAAAAAACTAATCAATTAATCAAAAATGATAATTAATCACAGCCCTGTTTTTTATTTTTATCCCATTCATTGCATAGGTTGTTACAGAATCACTACCATCTTCAGCCATGCCCAGACAGTGGTCCCATGTCCAGGATGCTCCACGGTCCTGTCTCAGCCGTCTGGGGGAAAATGCAGACTCACTGAAGGTTGGCCACATTTTGATGTAAATAAACACTTGGAGACCTACATTTGTGTCTAAGTCTGGTTCATGTCATTCACAGGTTGTGCCTTTAGAAGGAAATAATAAAATATTTCCCTGGAGTAAAATGGACCTTCAGTGAAGGACTGGCCTTATATAAATGATGAGTTATTTTACCTTTTGTTTTTGGTTGCTGTTAAATGTAATAATGCACTCCATGATGGTTTTTTGGGTCTTTGTCAAGTCATTTCTGTCATGCCTCATTACTATAAATTCATTCCAATAAAATAGGCATAGACTCTGCACTATAACAATGTGGTACTTTTAACAGTTTGGTCTTACTTTCCTATCTCCCACTGTAATACAAAAAATAACACATCATGATTTTGTAAAATATTTATTGACAAAGGCTGTGTGCATTCTGTAATGGTCCCTATTTAAGAGTCAACAGACACTTTCAGTCACAGAATTGATAAAACAGGACATAATAAAAGAGAAATAATAAAATGAATGATTGACAGTGTGCTCTTTGGTCTCTGGAGAGTTATAACATGAATAAAACTGCTTTCTACATACTGTTTGTGCCTTTTGAACACTTGGATGTGCAGAAATGAGGGGGCTTTAATTCCTCATGTTGCCAAAGAATAGAAAAATAAATTGTAGGCAGAGCCATGGAAGACTGCATTGTGGTTGGTGTAATTATAGAAAGCACTGTTTTTACAATGAGCATAATTGCACCACCACAATGTGAACTATAGAGACATGAGTAAAGCACAACTGGTGAGTACTTCAGATTACAGCTAGGTGGCGCCTCAGTCCATCTGCTACATCCCATCCATAAATACGACTACTCTCATGATTGAAATGACTTCACTTTCGGAACATTACATAGTGCTAACTTAAGGATTGATCTCTGCCACTTTTCCATGAGCGAACAGATGCAATTAGAGTCAGACTTACAAAAAGCACAGGGTTCATAATAACTCAGCATTAAAAAAATAAAAGTACAATTGTGCCTTAAAAAACTTGAAAGAACAAGAATTAACTTAATCCCCTTTTTACATGGGGAAAAATGTTACGGCTCAAAGTGTGGAATGGAGTCAAGCGCTGCTGGAATGGTCCTTGGCGTTTTCATCACCTTCAGCGATACCTGTTTATATGTTGTTCAGTTCTTGCCAGGTCTGGTCCAGGACTTGGTGCATGCCCAGGTTCTCCTGTTTGGCTTTTGACAGTTTATCTGTTAAAAAATAAGAATATCATAAATGTTAAAAGACAAGACGATTCATCAGCAAACCAGCTTCAACGCCAGCTCCTTTGTAGCACTGTCAAAAAGAAGTGATTTTTAATGAACAGGTGATTTACTGTGGTAGTTACATGCAAAGAACCGCAACACAGCTCAATATGTTAAAATACCAACACATGTTTAAACTATCTGTGTGTGTTAGTGTTATTGTGAACCAGGCCAAACATTTGTGGAAAGTAGTCACTCAAATATCGAAGATAATCTCACCTTGAGTTCGTAATAGAACTAACTAAACCACCTAATCTGTTTGAATTGTAGGATGATATAACATAGTAAACACAATGTTGTGAAAAGAGCAGATACTTTTAATCTTTTTGCCAAAATGTGAAGAGAGAAGTGGACAGTAGATTTGGGACAGAGATGAGGACAGTGACAAAAGCACGGCCGCTACAGGGACGTCATGTCGTTGAGGGCGTGGTCCAGCTCCTCACTAATGGCCTTGTACTTGAGCTTCTGGGCATACAGCTCATCTGTGGGCAACAGGTGCCAAGGGCAGCCGCAAGGAAAAGGAAAAGGGTGAGGCGAAGATGGCCAGAGGAAGAAGGAAAAAATTTAAGTCAGAAATGTAGAATATCCACAATCAATCTTCTGTATGTAAAGGACAAAGACACAGCAAAAACAAACACACATTGATATTCATTGGATTGAGAACAGACGTCTTGCAAATGATTCAATGATTAAAAAATATATAGGCTACTGATATATACAGAGGAAACTCTAAAATTGTGTTTAAGTTCTTTCATTTCAGTACATTTCACATTTATGTGATTTACATGTGTTTAATGTGAAACCACATTAAAATAATATGTCAGACTCATACACACAAAGTGAGATACAGTGTGAACAACAACAACATGATTTAACCTCTAATATGACATTCACCTTTATTTTAAGTCCGATGACTGACTTGTGGCTTGTGTGCACCGCTGTATTAGTTCAAAGGACTATTTTAGAGTGTATGCACAGCCTTTGACAGCGATCACACATCAGGTGGTTAGAAAAGTGTATTGAGTGTGTGGTCAGGGGTTTTACCGCCTTCAAACCTCTCGCTGCTACTTTTGCATATTTCCCTTATTACAGGTTATTTTAGGAACAGAACCCCCGCAATAAACAAGGAACCACCAAGCCTTTGTTATATAAATGATAATTATGGCTCACAGCTTCTGAAGACCCCAAATGAAACAGCTAAAAAAATCTGAATATTTGAAATTTGACGATCATTATCATCAACAGACAAAGTCTTGGCTCAGTCATTTCTCATGTATACTACAGTATGTTATATATTGGTTTCACGTTTTAAGACAGATTTACAGAAATAAATTAACATTAAATGAATATTTAAATTTTCCGAGTTACACCTGTACTTAGTGATTAAAAAATAATAACATCCAGAAACATCTGACAGTGAATAATAAACATTTGTGAGAGTTCCATACCTTCAAGGTCATCAATGGACTTTTCTAATTTGGCCACACTTCTCTCTGCAAACTCTGCACGAGTCTCCGCCTGAGAACAAGACAAACACGTGAGCCAGAGGAATATGGAAAATAAACTCCACTTGCAATAGGCACGAAGAAAACACTGCTCTCACCTCCTTCAACTTGTCAGTCAAAACTTTAATTTCTTCTTCATATTTGTCTTCTTTTTCTGAGTACTGTAAGGAGAAATAAAAGGTGCATTCACAAATACAGAACAATAATTTCATACAATGCCAACACTTACACTTAAAGCAGTGCAATAAAGTTAACGTTTCCCAAATCTGTTTGGATTTATCACTACATTTGTCAGAGGCACCAGTTTTAAGGCTTTTACTTTTTTTTTCAATCACTTATTTATGATTTTTCAATTATTAACAAAAAAACACATAAACAAACAAACATAAAACCCCTGGAGATTACCGCAAGAAAAATAAAAATAAAAAATAATAATACAAGTATACATATATATACATATACAGGGGGCAGTGATGATGATAAGATGAAATTCTTATTTGAAAATCAAGTGTTTAAATTGTCTTAATTTTTAAGTAAAGCCTGGAAGAAGCGGCAGACTCATCTATTTAAATGAGAGCTTTGGTGTTTGATCTTGTTCTTTTTTTTTCATTTTATTTTTTTTATTTTATTTTGTCTATGATTGTGTTTCTGTGCCTGATGTTGGCCTGTGTCTCTGTATTTGTATAAATGGTGTCTTATAAGCCCATGTGGGCTGGGCATCTTTGTATGCAAGACACTATAATAAAAATTATCTATCTATCTATCTATCTATTTATACATGCATATACATATATATATAAATATACATACACATACACATATATAAAAAAATAAAAAAAAGTTAATCAGAAATAATACTATTGAATGAACTGGCTTTTACTTATTGCATGTTTGTTTTGTGTGGTTTTGTGAGGACTGGAAGGCAGCGTGGCCTTGCATGCGATTTAATCCGTTCAAAAGGCAGAACAGGAGGAGAGCGTGAGAGCGAGGCCAGAGAGGATCGGCGGTCCGGAGGGGCCTGGATCCGGGGCCCGGCCGCACCAGGAAAGAGACAAGGAAAGAGAAAGGGAAAAAGAGAACAGAAAATGGGACTGGAATCACAGAGGAGGGACCCCGAGGCTGAAGGTGGCAGTAGTGAGAGCAGTGCTGATAATCCCTCGTAGGTGAACACACAGGGCCAGTGGAATCCAGGTCGACCTGAACCGCCGCGAGGGGAGAGTGTGTGCGGTGGGCGCTGGCCAAATCCCCTTTTATTATTTTTTTTCTTCTGTTCTTATTAAAAAAGTATTTTTTCTTTTAACTTTGCCTTTGTTTTATTGGTCTCAATAGACACTTTCAACAAAAAGACATATTCTGTCTTTTTCAGTGAAAAGGAGAGGATCACCCTTCATAATAAGATAAAACCAGCCTGTTGTGAGCGGATTTGTTCACAAAACGTTACTTAAACAAGACTTCTCTGTTGTGGCCAAGTTGTGTTTCCCACAGCTTTAAAGCTGCACTAACTGACTTTATTTTCGTATTCATTAAGAAAAAGCAATCCATATCCATGCAGTGCTTTGGGATATACGTCCTTTTGAAGAATCAGTAGCGCAGGTTTGTGCTGGCGTGACATTTTAGATCGAGTTTTTATGAAACGAGGAAGAGAATGTGGTTCGGGTCTCTAATGGGCTATATGCACGGGGAGGCGTGACGTCATTTCCTGTTAACGCAGTTCCAGCCCGTTCACTTCCTGTCTATGCAATCCTATGGC
>JAPMNZ010959308.1:0-13911 GCA_029875035.1 Pomatoschistus microps | reverse complement strand
ACATCTCACCACAAAAAGCAGTTTTTTTCCCCCCACATGGTTGAGCTCTAGAAGACAGCGTTGAGCATATGTGGAGCTTGACCATTTCTGAAGCCATTTCCCTCTGCCACTCAGCTCCAACAGGAAGCAGCAGTGGAAGCAGCAGTGGAGGGAGCAGTGGAGGGAGCAGTGGAGCGCTCCGCCATTGCCAGCACAGATGCCCTGCTCCTTGTGGCCTTCACACACTGAAAGGGGCAAGTCAAATTTGGCGTGACCCTGATGTGTCATCTTGATTTAGCGAGTATTTTTCACCATAGAGCCACAGAGTCCTTTGATATTTGTGTGCGTCTTGGTGCATGTGCGAGAGCCTAAGCCAGAGACGCTGCTTTCTCCTCCATAATCCCACCAGTGCAGAGCTCCTGGGAAGAACAGGGCATTGCTGCTTGTAAATGGAAGGGTCTAATCTCGCTCAGGCACAAGTGCTGGAGGGGCTTCAAGCTATTTGGAGTGTTAGAATGAGAAATACAATCCTTAAAATGCTATCACCGTATTTTAAAGTAGTTTATTTTGAGGATATTTTGGACTAATGTGGATGAATGCGCCTGTGTTTGCAAATTCAGTGGAATTAATAAATGATCTGGCCTACATACTATTCACCAGAGCGGCGGCGCCATGCGAGGTGAAAGACATCAATGCCGTAATATATGTGATTTGTGAATATTTAATAAGAGAGTTGTAATTGATAATAGCTAATTATGCACAAACCACAGCAGCAGATCGACCTGATGATGCTGGTGTCTTTGTTTGATCCCCAGGGACAGAGCTTTATACAGTGCAAGTCAAAGGCAACACTGCCATCTGTTGGACAATGAAGAGTAGGCAGTTTTATCTGAGCCCATAATCTGATTTATGCCTTAATTACATCCACTTCCACTGTTTTTCTTTGCACATCGACTGTGAACTCAGCTTCAGTTACACAAAAAAGCTGTTTGCGTGTAAGTAAAGTGGTCATCGAGTAATGAATTACTGCCGTTACTATGGGAAACTTCATATGTTCAACAAAAATATTCACTATATAAGAGTTGAGGAAAAATTTAAATAATGAACTCTGATTAGTTGTGAAGTTGTATTTTTTTATTTAAAAGAAAATTATTGAAAGTATAAAACAGTGGCATTTTCTTCCAGAGAATTAACAATTATTTTCTTTTCTAAATGATATGAACAATTTTCTGTCTGAACAGTCTCTGACATCCAGGTAGTCTAAAAATAAAGCATTTAAATAAAAATGGACGAATACCCCATAATTCTACCACTCTACTTGTGTCAAACAAGCAGACCAAGATATTCCCTCAGCTATGTTACACACAGAAAGCTAAAGTCTAAACAGGCATCTCTTGGAAAGACGTGTTCCTGCACTTTACCTAATGAAGGGAGTGAATCACAGAAGAAAATACAAAATACAAAAACATGGTTAAAATAATCCATGATACGCATGAGTACACTAACCTTAACAAAACTAAATATTGATAATCATTCCGCTCGGCGCAATGATAGTCTCACAAGAGTAAATAAAATAGAAGCACTTGTGTATAACCATTTCAGACCAGTACAGTAAAATACTCCTGCATTTCACTGCGGTTAAAATACTACATCTAAATCAGTGTTGACCTACAGGTGGCACTCAATAAACACGTGTCCAATTGACTTTGTACACTACGTTGTAATGCTGATTTAGAGCGTGAAGTAAAGTAACAGTTTTGCATAAAAAATGAGGCACAAAAAGTGTCGGACAGTGGAATGTTTCACAAATGTAACTACAGACAAAATGAACCGCGACAGAGGAGCTGGATGCAGTTACATTTCCTCCTCACTGAGTACATAATGCAGCTACTTCCTGTTCAGAATAAATAAAGCATCGTCTGCTACAAACGTTACTGTTGCTCAGTCATGTATTAGTCCCACTCTCTGCACTCAGACAACCTGGCCAGAGGCTGAATAGTAGATGGATGCCAATACACCCACATATAGTCATGAAAACCAGATACAAAAAATATATTGATTACAACTGTTCCAGCAGCAAGTATTTCTACATTGTTTCAGATATAAAATAAAATCTGAGTTAATATACTGAATAGAATAAAGACTGTAAGAGAAAGCAGCTATTTGAAACAAGTCTCATTGTTTTAGTTATCTACTGGTGTCTGCTTTAGTTTAAGATCTGTCCGAATCGTGTTGTTAGTCATTAGTGGATATGTCCAGTTATTTTTCTTATGAAAATAGTGTTCTAAAAAAGACAGGATTTCAAAATCACACTTATTAAAATAGGAGTTCCAAAGGATGGAGTGACTTGCCATCTAAGACACACATCTGACCTGGCTTTTCCCCCAAGAAATATAGCATACATAGTAATACCAACTGCAATGATAACGTTGAATGGGAAAGTATAGGTCAATCTATGGCTTTTAAGTAACAGAATGCTCAGAATGTCTTTGGCTATTAAGGCATGTTAGGTCATCAAACGAACTCACCAAATGTTTCATATTAGCATAAATGTTAACGTTTTCAACACTGCAATGTCTCTTACTCATGAATCTTAAATTGAAAACCACAATAACAAAAACTGTGGCTTCGAAACAGTCGGTCTATGTGAGCACCTTTACATTGTTCTCATATTTGTAAAACACGTGTGGAGAGCAAACACCTAGAGCGTGATCAGCACTCACAGTATGCACTTTTAAGTGAAAGATTGGCCCTCAGGTCAGGGGTCGGCCTCTGGGGCACGGGGACCTCCACCTTTAGCCTTGATCTGGAGCCATGTGGCACCAAGCGCTTTGGCAAAGTGATCGTCCACTGAACCGGTAATGGACACAGTGTTGGACTCCGCCTCAGAGTAGTCCTTCCCGAGGCTGCGGCGGAAGTGCTCCTCAATCACAGGATCACACTCAGTGTGATCTGAAACAAAGAAAACAATATAAATATATATATAGATCTGTGTAGTCCATATATTATGACACTCACCATTGGCCTTTTTCTGGTCAGAATCTTGGCTTGAAGAACCATTCATGTGACAGTGAGATAGGTTACAGTTACGGTTGTTTGCAGGAGCACAGATTATCACTGATGGGCGATTCTGTAAACATAAGTTATTATTAATTTCTTGGATATATTTAATGTGGATCCAGACTGCACATTGTTCACAGACCTGCTGTCGCTCTGCACTGCCTGCACTCACAGGCCTGTCTATGGCCCCAGTGTCCGGCTCGATGGAGCTTCTGGCCAGAGACAGAGGCTGTTCCGCAGCGAAGCCTGGGATGGAGGCATACAGGTGGTTTCCATGGAGACCGTTAGAGGCAGAGAGGTGCTCAACAGGAGCAGGGTTGTAGCTCCAGTGCTCGTTGCGATTGTTCCCAGCAGTAGGTCTAACCCTGAGTGAGAATTAAACACTCAATTCATGCAAATGCAAGTGGGTAATGTGCTTATAATGCATTATACTGACATTTGGGAGGCAAAAAGACGCATTTTGGCCATGTGGTCTTCCTCAGTGTTCATTTGATCTTCCATTTGTTCTCCATATTTTCGTTTACTGGGGCAGTGTGAGGGAGGTCCAGTGATACCGGTCACTGGGGTAGACAAGGCGGCTGCCCTGGACTCATCTGAAAGAATGGATCATAATGTGTGTGGGTACATACCCCATAGAGCAGAGGAGCAGGGGTCATGTTCAGAGGCAAAAGCCACAGGGACTTTCAACAAACCAGGAAATGCTCTGATGAATTTTTCAAATTAAATTACCAATCATAACCACACTTCACTTAATGACATTTAAGAAGTGATTAGGTTTTATCATTTATCACCAGAATACAGGCAACCATGACAGTGGGATAATTGCAAGCTTTGTACTTGTATTGTCACATTTAACCAGATGCAATCCAAGCTGCTGTGTACTTACTAAACTTTAGCTGTAGACACAGACTGCTTGACCTGCTCTTGACCTGCCAGACTGATTCTGGACTCTCACTTTCAATAATATTGCGAGACGATTGCAGCTCAATATTATGCACACTCAACTCATGTTCAATATCCCGTTTATCTAGAGCATTATTACCCATTCACAAGCATGGGTTTACAGAAATAGGCCAATACGGAGGCGAGTTTAAAACTAAAATTGCTTTTTAGATAGAGACAAATACCACAGACCTACACTAAGTTATTATTGTATAATAATTTACTTTCATAGAATTTTTATAATTGTATTGACTTTCATTCTTATTAATGCGATTCCACAGCAGCCAACATAATGGCAATGTTTCTGCCAAATGCGCTGACTGTACCAGGGTGGCCCATTACAAAGGGTTGAAACGTAGTCCACAAAGCCCTCTTTTTGGCTCTTACATTGCTATATTATTCATATTTTTAAAAGCAACACATATGCAGCATTCGCCATGAGTATAGATGTAATGCCATAGTTGTAACCTTCAAAGTAGAGTCTGCCGAGGTTGTTGTTCATCTTGTCCAAGTGCTGAGAGTTCAACAGGTCCATCATAGACAGAAGCATCACACGGGCACACCACAGGCTAACATTGATGTTAGCGACGACCTGCTGTCACATAACACAGGAACAGTTACATGGAAAATAGGTAATTTTGGAAATGAAAACACGCCATAGTGCTTTTTCAAGGCTGCTGGCCTGGGCTACTTAAGGTTAGCTTGAGCCTGCAATTTCCAACGCTAGCAACAATCATGTTTAAATGCTCGACTCGTCCAATGATACAGTGGAAAAAGACCAATGGAAATGAATATTAGCTTGTTAATAACAGTCACAAATTAACAATCTTTATGTAATAACGACGGTGTTCATCGCTGCTAGCTTAACAAACTGGCTAATTTAGCCAACTTTGGCTAACGCCACTTTGTCGTATGTTCTAGCTAGTTGTATACCAAGCTTACACGCATTTACACGAATAAAAGTAGTTCTACTTTTGCTTAAAGTCAGCGAAAGTTAGTCTTACGGTTAGGCCACGACAAGCGGGTGGTGTTTAGACAATAAAAACTACAGCCAACACTTGTTAACAGCCACAAAATAGTGTAGAGCGCTGTAGCTCGTCGACAAGTCCTGGCTTCATCCACAATAACATTAGCAGCGTTAGCATTAGCATCGGAGCTGACCACTGCTCCCTGCCCCTGCCCCACTCAGATCACACTGTCCCTGCCCCACTGTGCTCCAGACTCTGGGTTGCTGCCCCACAACAGATCACACTAACCAAATGACTGCATTTTGAGGACTGCTTCTTTTCAAAATGAACGAAGTTTTAAAGGTTGTTGTACATTTTAATGTATAACAGGTAGGTAATACAACCTTCCCATATCCGCCACTATAAAGTTAGCACTGTCAAAAGAAAGACGGATACATTTAAGTTAACTAGTTTTTTTTTTTTATCTTATTTTCTCCCCTTCTCTTTTTTGCAAATGTGAACCTTGAATGCATTTGATACCTTGCAGATACATGACCTAACAGTAACTACCAGCTGGTGGCACTAGATACCTTCAGCGTATTGTGGGCCAGTCCTCTTCATGTTGCACATCAATGCCAACTACCTCAATTTCACTCTTTACTTTGATTTTAGATGGATTAAAATGAGACCTATTAGAATCCTTAGTTAGACCATGGATACAAAAACACTCCCCATCTGGCATTATGCTTTCCTTTTGGGTGTAGAGGGTGCAAGCCTGCCCAATGATGTATCCCTATACTAATCAATCACATAATTCATCTTTACCAGTGGCTTGAAGAGTCTAAAGTTCACAGAGACAGCCTACTGATGCCAGAAAATGCAATTGCAGTGATGTCACAACATTACAGTGTTGGATATGACCTCTCTGTCCTTTATAGTATTGAACTATTCAAGGTGATTGATTGTTTTGATTATGGGTTTGCATTCCTGTGGTTTATAATAACAGTTAGAGAACCTTTTGCATCATACCATAGTTGTTATTACACAGTATAATTTTGCAAATGAGAATCTACATATTTTTATTACTCATATATGACAATGTTTTCATGTTATCCACTTTACCTTCTGGTCCTCACAGCTAACAAATCAAGTTATTGAAAGGAAGATGAGGATGTTGTAATCATAGCGGTCATACAGCCATGCTCTTCCAATGGTGGAACCCCTGTATTATTTCCCTTTGCTGTAGCTCCGAAAGCATGACGCCTGTGAAGCAGCTGAGGCTGGGGGAGGGGTGGAGAGGAGCGAGCATGGAAGAAGAGGCTGAGGCATTGGATCTCGGTGAGGGGAGAGAGAGGGGCTGATTGGCTGAGGGGGGCTGCATCGTCATTGCCTGTGTGTGGAGGCTCTGAGGATGCTCCACTGAATGCATTCACTGGGAGTTTACCTTCAGAGCTCAGCCATTATCAGCCACTACACACAAGACAGTAAAGAGGGATATCTTTTACCCACATTTACCGGTCTTCATTTGCTTCGCTCTCCCAATCTGCAGGCATGAATTACTTGCGTCGGCGCCTCTCAGACAGCACTTTCATTTCCAATCTTCCTAATGGCTACATCTCGGACCTCCAGAGGCCTGACCCGACGCAGCCGCCTCCTCCGGCTCAGGCTCCGTCCGCCAAGTCTCCCACCGCACCCGGGCCCACGCCTCCAGCCACGTCCCCTGTCCCAGAGAGGAAAGCCCAGCCAGCGCAGTCCACGGGGGCCAGCTTCTTCAGCTCCATCACCAATGTTGTGAAGCAGACAGCAGCCTCAGCCGGACTGGTGGAGCAGACCCAAGTCACGACGTCCAAGAAGTTCAAGATACTCCTGGTCATCGACGAGCCCTCACAAGAGTGGTGAGATACTGCTTTGAATACTGATCATATTCAGGCTTAATATCTTCTACCCTTGGGTTTGGATTCAGGCAATATTTTCTTGACCCTTTACCCATTCAAAACATACAATACGTTGTTTTGAATTGGGGAACAATGTATCACCAGTGGATAAGGATGGGGATAAACATAATAAGAATTAGATTACATACAATATTCCTCACACAAACAGCACAATTGAACTCATTTAGGATGTAACACAATCATACCTGGCTTAATAACAGACATATTGTATTCATCACATCAACCCATGCATTTGTAAGTCAATCGAATTTGAAATACACACACACGATTGTAGCTCGGTTTTCCCTGAACACACGTTATGAATATTTGATGCCTCTCATCCTCTGCATGTTGCGCTGCAGTGTGTCTCTTTATCAATGGGGTTTCCCTGGGATGCCATATATGCGGGGTCACATGACATACCTCGCACATAGGAGAAGGATACATGCTAGAGCCGAGCACGAGGCAAAAGAAACCAAATGAATCCTTTTCTACTCGACGGACACAAAGCTCCACCGCACCATTAACCACAGCTTTTACGTAATCGATAGAAAGAGTCATTTGAGCCGATTTGGACCGGCTTTAGAAAGAATACACGTCTTTCCATGTGGAGCCCACTTGCTGTGCTTATTGACCCACTGTGCATATGACTAGCACTATTTTAATGGAATGGCACGTTGCTGGATATCTCAATAGTTGTGCCCCCACACATGTGTTTGATTACAGCTGTGCCGTTTTGCCTGCACTGACTTTAATGGCCAATTATCAGCTGCCACCCAGAGATAGAAAATCAGAGCTAAGTATGTGCTTCGAATACACAGCAGTGGAGTTGTGCAATTACTGTTAAGGGCAGTGTTTATAACCAGCGTGTTAGTGTGCTTTGAGATGTTATTTGGAAATTATACAATATCACCTGGTTGGTCCAAATAATATGTCTTTCTAATAATCTCACATTATTTTCTAAAGACATCTTTGCGCTGGTTTGATTTTCTATATAATACACATTGATGGGAATAATTTTGTATCGTTTGAGTTTCAATTTGGTCTCAGTTTCAGCTGGGGATGTGCCGTGTGATTGTTTTTAATGAAAAAGGTGTGCTATGGCTCAAAAAGGTCGGGCTCAAAACTCTACTTTAGCGTTTCCCTCAAGCATATCCTCACAAAATGTAGATTAATACCATGTAGAAAGAGCATATTTCTCATTCTCGGACCAGTCTTGCGCTACTTACTGTATATACACGCGTGAGACAGCTGGGATTATTGAGGAGAAATGTCAATCAATAATAATTGGATTATATGGCTGCAGTGGTCTCATGCAATTCTCAACTCCCACGCACTATTTCTTTCATATCTGATTTCCATGTTTTTTACAATTATCATGAGTCATCTGAGGACAATACTGATTTCGACAATAGCAGTTGGATGCATTCTCGTATCCTCGTCTGTGGTCTGTGCTCACTTACAAAGCTTTCTCTCGGGTGGGTTAGTGCCGCATCTATTTTTTATGGCTCCGTGGTGTTTGCACTTGTTTTTCTCAGTTCCATTTGCTGTTGGTGCGATTTTCATTTTTGCATCACATTCAGGCATCTAAACATTAGATCAAATAGCAAACTCTACACATTTCACATCGATGCGAATGACAAGCCATCAAAGGCACACATCAAAGTGAATACAGAAGAGCTGTGTTTTCACCTTTCACACATGCATTTTGAATAGATACACGGCTATGTTTGGTCATGCCTGAGTTTACATTATATTGATGAAGCAGTCAGACAAGTGAGGACATGTGTTTGCTCCATTAGAGGGTGTGCTATAAATTGCTGCCGACAGAAAGAGCAGATGGCACTGTCTTCTGAATCCTCACCACAAGAATATTATTTGCAGATTCTGTGTGTAGTTCAATAAAGCATAAATCTTCATTTCAGGCAGCTACAAAAAACATAGGTGTCTGCCAGCTCAGGTAAAGCCTTTACCCTGATTGGGACATGCAACAAATGTAGTAAGACTATTTTCTGGCTAATTTGAACCCAGACGGTCATTGAGTTCAAACTTTTATATAAAAGGACAGGAAAAAGCTGTATTGTGCATTCCTATTTTGCATTCCCCTAAAACCTGCAAAAGTACATTTGATAAGGGATCGTCGGGGCTTAAGATTGAACTTTCACGTTACATAATGATGTTTTAGATCTTACCATCGTAGGTCTGCTATGGTTCTCTCCGGGTGCTCCGGTCCCCCTTTTGGTGCTCCGGTTCCCTCTTGGTGCTCCGGTTCCCTCTTGGTGCTCCGGTTCCCTCTTGGTGCTCCGGTTCCCTCCTGGTGCTCCGGAGGGCCAATTGTGGCCCTCTGTGTAGTTTTATATGGCTAACACAAAGTGGTCCTTGAGATCATAAACACAAGTTAATTGTCATCCAGCCAACTTTAGCTCAGTCAATATAGGAGTAGTATACCTCATCATAAGCTAAGAACCTGTGGAATTCAGCCAAAATGGTTTTACAATGCGAGTTGTGGGCCCTGGACACGCCTGGTTAACTAAAGTGGCCACTAAAAAGTTTGGGTACATCTGGACTCTTTGAAAACTGCCCTTGAGTAAATGCTGTTTATTAATATAATTATCACATTCAAACTAATAAACTAAACTATTACCTATTTTATTTCTAATAGAGAAGACTAAAAACAATGTGGGGTGTAAAGTGGAGTGACTGATTTGCATTACCAGTCAGTGAGGGTCTGCTCATCACACTCAGAAGTACATCGTTCCAACTGCCCGTCTGTCAAAACTGCACGTTCTAAGCTTTCAGTTTGCTTGTATTGAATTTGTAGTTATCTAAATGGATGCAGTGACCGAGCAAAATGACCTTGCTTTGGCTCCATCTTGTTGTAATTGATGAGAAAACTATTGATTGGAAACAAATACATTATCTGAAACAACCAGCCATCTTCAATCCCTTCCAAACCGTCGCCAAGATGTCGTCCCCAGAGAAGAGCTGGGGTTTTATTGCTCCTTTTCCTGGACCTGTAGCTTTGATGCCTCTCATCCCAATGACACCGAGAAATAAAGCATCACTCACAGCAGTTGTTTCGTGAAGGCTGTCCGTTTTTCTCAGTTTCTCTCCGTTACTTTTTGGAGAGTCTGTGAAATTGGATTGTTTTCTTTGTGGAAAGTGCTATAGTCCCATTGCTCATCTGAATGACAAAGCACATTCTAGACATAACATCCCATTACCTAATAAAGAAGTGTAAATACAAGTCTGGTTATCCGTTTTCATTCTGCAGACGGCTTTAAAATTTGGGGTTAGTGTCTGGAGGGGAAAGCTGTGATTCATTTTTAAAGCTTGCGTCTCTCCTGCACAGATCTGCAAGCCCAAATTAGGCTGATAAAATAAATTATTCAGCTTTGCCTCCTGACTAATTACGTTGCCACCCTCCACAGTCTGAAATTAAGAAGACGCAACAAGAAGAGGTTCTCGCTGTAGTTACTTTGATACTGTAGATACGCGTTTAGTGTGAAGTGATAGTGTGCAACTTTTGTCCTAAAGATTATTTATATTAATATGAATATTATAGAGGGGTGCAAATGTTTGGACAGTGAAGGTACAGATGAGACCATAATCTTTAGCAAAGGTAAAGCTGCTGAACGTAACTTTCAAGACAAAAAAAGTTAATCTAAAAAACTAACCCTAACCCATCTCTGGGGTTTGCATTAGGGCTGGGCGATATGGCAAAAAAGTAAAATCTTAATTTTAATCCCTGCTTTGGATGATTTCGATTTTTAATTGATTTTCATTAAAGTCACTGAAGACAGACTTTGCCCTTAAAGATATTTTTTGATCTTTCCGCTCAGTATTCAATTTTCAAAACTATTCTTAATTTGTTTCCCACAATACGTATTATAAAAGTCGTGTACGGACTGTGCTGATATTGCAAGTGTTATTCATGTGCTGCTGGAACTATATAATATCCTTCATTCGATTTCACAATTTTCACATTTTTCACAAATTCGATTTTTTCAAAAGCCGATTAATTGCCTAAATTCGATGTATTGCCCAGCCCTATAGTTTGCATGCATGTATTTTTGTCACATCTTTAGATACGCTTTTTCAGACAGAAAATGGAAACAGACAAGACCACCCTCACTCAGCCAATCAGCTCTCAGCCCACAAGAGTCTATTCTTACAAGTGTACAAAAGAAGAGAAGCAGCAGGTTGTGATCTGATTTGTTCACAACATTTTGCTTTTAAAATATTCTTTCTATTAGGGCAAACATGTATTATTTATGAACAAAACAAAATTAGGTACCCCAGCTTAATACCTAGTGCCCCTTTGATAATTTAAACATCAAGATCGTCTTCCAAAGCATTTTATACAATTACACTTTTAGACACAAAACACAACGCTTCTAATTTCTCGGTCTCTGGCACAGATCACATTCTTCCCAAACGCCTACATCTGAAATCTGTTGTTATTTCTTCGATCCGAAACATAACACAAGAAAGAAATAGCCCAGATTATGCAGATTTCAAAGCATTATCAATCTCAGCCATCATGTGTTCCTCCAAAGAAAACGATTGGCGATCACAAAGCAGTAGTTAGGGCTAAATGAAAATAACAAAGCCTTTCCTCTGCTACCATTTTTTCCTGCTCAGAATCTAATTAAGAAATGAGTCGACAGGAACAGAGGAGGTCAGAGCGAGGACGGCAGAACCAAGATATTATAGAAAAAGGATTGCGTGGGATTGTGAGAAATGCAAGTCAGAACTCTTGTTGGATTGTTCTATCCCTCCAGGAGCAGCCGCAGACTCCAGGTCTCAAAGCATTTACAAACTGTGGTTCTCGCCAAACGGGGGTCTAGGGATTAACTCTGCAGGGTGTCCAAACTTTAGCTCGGGGCTTTGGTCCCCCTCTTCATATTCTTGAAAATGTAATAGGGGCTTAAAGGTATATGAGGATTTTCTACTTTCTTTTATCAAGACTATTGTTCACATCAGACCAGAGCCTTTTCCTGCCAGAGTTTTGTTCAAAGTGGAGAGGGCGGTTCTTTCCTCAAATTTGGGAGAATCCTACTGTATATGTTTAGTGTGATATGTTCATTATGTTCTATATATTTTATATGTGTTCCCAGATGACAGGTCACATCATATTTAAGATGAAGAGATTCTTTATTCGTCCCACAGTGGGGACATTTCAGTGTTGCATCACCAGTTACAGAACTGTAGGAATGAAGAGCACACAGCAAAATATAGATAAACTTTAACTCTATACTAAAGTACAAACAAATTTTGCAAAGAGAAGAAGTTAGTATAAAATACTGTACATTCTCAAGCAAGAAATATATAGTTGTATGTTCACATGTGCACGTGTGATTCTGTGTTGCACATTCTGACAAATTATTGCACAGAGGCACGACATGTGAGGTCAGGTCAGCAGTGTTCTTTTATCCTCATTGTTCGCTGTACAGTCTGACAGTGGTAGGAAGAAAAGACCTGCAGAACTTCTTCACACAGCGGAAAGTGGAGTTATTACAAAGAACATGATATTTGTGTTTAGGTTGCCAGTTTCTTTTGGATCTTTTTTTATTTATTTAACACATCCAAAAACAGAAATAGATTTCCATGTAGTAAATGAAAAGGTTTTGCAAATCTTTTTTTTACTTAAACTTAACTAAAGTGTTTGTGGCACCACCTGAATGTGAAAGCCTGATATGGGTAGACCTCAGAAGTAAAGCAGGACAGGGCTTGGTTAGTATGTGATGGTAGACCTCTGGGAACACCATGTGCCACCGTGGGGCAGTGCCAAACTTTCTTTGAGTTCCAAGGTCAGATGAGTCTGGTGTGTGTGAATGGTTAGTGGTGGTCAGAGGGGCTGATGGCACAGACTGGTTGCCTCGCTTCTGTCAGTGTGCCCCAGGGCAGCCGTGGCTACTGTAAGAGTTTACCACCACTGTGTATGGAGTGAATGAATAACACCATGTGAAGTTCCTTTTAGTGTCCAAAAGGGGCTATACAAAAACCAATGCATTATCATTTTATTCTTTTAAAATTTGCATCTCCATCTTTACCCCTTGAGTCACTTTTGCTCACTCTTTAACTTTTCCTTTTTAAAATTAATATCCACTCAGTTATAATTGCCCACGCCGAGATCAGCTGGGGCCTTTTTCATTGTCTCCATCAGTGAAGCTCAGCATGTTGTTTGGAGCTTTGGGAAATGAACGTTAGAACTTTCCTCATTCAAAGATGTAATCACTATGGAAACGGTCATTCTCAAATTGACGGAAAAGGCAGAAGAACATTTCAATTCTCACCTCAGCGACTGCAGAATATTTAAGAAATGAAATGTCTGGCTAGTTACAAGAAAGGTATTCTTCAAGCGAATACCTTTGCTAATGAGCTATGTCCATTTTTAGAACGTATTGGTAAAAAGTAGTTCCCGGTAATAATAATTGGACCAGTTACAATGTACGTCACTTTACATACTCCAGAAAAATCTAATATTCTTGTTCAAACCTTTTAGTACCAGGACCACTTTAGTTCCCCAGACTTGTCCAGGGGTTTCGATTTGGGCTGTTCTGGACTTTAAAATGGGGTTTGATTCGTCCATCATGATCCTTAGCACAGCTACATTAGTGCAGCTGTAGGTGTAGCATGGCTATGTTAGTGGAGCTGAAGTTGGCTGGATGACTCTGAAAGTACCAGAATGAATACTTTGCCTTATTTTGGACATTCCTGGTATATCATTTTTTGAAGCGCAGGCACATTATTTTCACTTTTTCATATTTTACATTAAATAAGACTTGATTAAAAAACGGCTTAATTCTTGATCACATTTCATGGTGTGATTCTGAAGAAATTTTTTTCTACGGCGCCTTCTCTGATTGATCAGTTACACATTTCCCACCAACACACACCGATTTCCTGCTTGTGTGGTTTAACTGTGCACGTGAACGCACCATGGTGGCTTTTATATACGCACCGTTGATCCGGCGTTTGGAGCCGACGGCGCCACTGCTCATCTGTCTCTGCTGCTGCTGTCCTGATGTCCAGCCTGAGAAAAT
>JAPMNZ010959298.1:0-12390 GCA_029875035.1 Pomatoschistus microps | reverse complement strand
AACAGAAACGACTGTTTAAGGAACTACACTACAAAAATATCTGTCTTTCTAATAATAAACATGTCGAAACCAACTTCCGACTTTCACAAACAGTCTTCCAAAGTGCACCCAGAGAATCATGTTACAATGGACTATAGCAAGATTATCATCCATGTGAAGGAATAAAAAAGCTGTTGTGCTGTTTTAACAAATAGTATACTGTATGTAAACTCTGAGTGAGAACTTTAAGTATGACTGTATATTAAATAAGTGATTAACCTATTAGCATGTTCATAGCCCTCCATTTCCTTTATAGTCCCTGCAGATCATTGCACTAAAGCCTAAAGCCCTGTTGTTGCGTGTGTTTCTCCTGCAGACAGGGGGCAGCATCATGTTCATTTCTCCCCTGATCTTCAGAGAGGTGAGGGCCATGTGGAGGGAGAGGAGAGCCTCCCAGCGACAACTGTGAAAACGACACCGTATGTTTGTGTACTGTACCTTTGCTAGAGGATCATGTGTACAGACCATAGACTGTACAGACCAGCGCACATGCTAACACAAGTCTTATCAAACTGACATTTTTAGACTCGGATGAAGTGCCTACATGGAACTGTTGTCAACCTGACGATAGCTTTGGCGAGCATATTCTACTCTGCGACGTTTGTAAATATGACGGGCCATGTTTTCACTTGAAACATATCTGTAGCTCTTTTTGAGTGTATGGGGACTGCATTTGAGGCTTTGTAAGTATGTGCAGTACTTTTATTCTCAACCTTGCACTATCAGAGTTAATGTAATGCTTCAGGGGTTTTTTATGTGACCGTGCGGAATGCTGACAAAATGGAAAACACGTTTCAGAATAATGACGAATGGGCATGGTTTTGTCACACTTATGTATGATATTCCTATTTTTTGACCTTTTAAGTAGTTTTTATTTTTTTATTGTTTTAAATCAGGTTTCATTTTAAGATGCTTATGCATTTTATTGTGAAAAATCATCTTTTTGTTTACCAAATTATTGATGTTTACATTTTTTTTTAATGTAGATTACTACAGTTTTTAATGTTTTTTTTTTTGTTTTTTAATCAAATGCATGATTGTTTTTACGGCCATATTATGTTATTTATGAAGCGTTTACTTTCTGGATTAAGGATTACTTGTTGTGCCAAGGGAAAGATGATGACTTATGCATCCTTAGCTTTTCTGATAGATGAACCACTTTTTGCCTTCATTTTGGTTTTTTTCTGGTCTTTCGTCAGGGCGGGTTCCTCACCGTTCTATTTGCCAAACCAATGTAACCGAATGTACATGATTTAAAGGGAATGTGCAACAAAATCTGTATTTTTCATTTTTGATTTGGAATTCATTTATTTATGCAAACTAATGTTTTACAATATTTGATGTGACAGCACTGTTTTTTATTAAACGTGATGCACATTCACATACTTTACTCACTTGTCATGATGTGTTTATTACAAGGAAATGAAACACAAAGCAGCTCCAGGTTTGGTCAGGTAAAGATTACAGCTGTGGTCCCTACGTTTATCGTGTCTTGCATCATACATTGTCCGAGCAGAAAGAGTCCTGTAAAAGTAAAATGTGCTAACATGCGGTCTTCATCTTAGTAGAAAACGCCTTTGCACAGTTTTACTGTCTGTAAACGCTGATCCAAAGATGGGACAAAGGCCAAAAGCACATGTGAGAAGCAGTGACCCAACTGAGTCCATCACTGAGAGCGAGTTACTATAATTTTATGGATTTTATACATTTATATATATATATATATACAACTGTATATATACAAACCTAAATTTATACATTTAGGTTTGAAATTTGTGTATCTCTGCTTTTTAAATGTCATACCAGGGGTCTTTCACAAGTAGCTCCCCAAAGCATTGAGAATTCAACAAATGATCCTGAAGGATTACATTTTGAGTTATTGCACCTCTTTTAACAACAAATGTTTTCATTATGTTCACTAATCTACAATATTTTACAAGTGTGTTCTTGATGATTTGGTGTAATTATTATATCAACCACAGATACAAAAAACAGAGATACCACAATTCCTAGCTAATCCTTGACAGGTGGATTGCATCAGGCAGATTCTGGCATCAAAAGGAGTAATTGTAATCACTTTTATCAGACCACTAATGTCGTATATAGTAAACACAATATAGTAATAGTCCCCTTTAACATGAAAAATTTATGAATATAATATTGCCCTTCACGCTTTTTATCTGTGCCTTTATGACCAGTTTGTCATCATGTGATGGGGAAACTTATTTTGGCTGCTTGTATCAAGATCTCTTCCTTTCGAGATCATGACCAATGGTGACGGTGGGCTCTGACAGCAGACGCTACTCCCTCTTCACCACAACAGTCCGAGATAGTGACTGCACTGTTCCATCTCATGCTCCACCCTGTGACCGTGAACAAGATCTGAGCTACTTAAAATACTAAATCATATATTTTCATTTGAACAAAAAGTCTCGAGTCATTGTGTGATTAAAAGATCCTTATTTGCTTTATTTGTAGCACATATTGTGAAATCTGTGATATCAGGCAACAGTGAAAATCCTAGCACTTCTATTCAAATCCATTACAACATAATAAACATTTGCAATCGTACATCCATTACTTGTGTTACATTAGATACATTCATGCAAATACAATGTAAAACCATTGTTTATAGCTGCAACCAGTGAATTAGAACTTAGGCAATATTTTTTTTCCATAATATTTTTGTGTAGTTTTGTAATTGCTCATCATCTCTAAATGAGAATGTGTCAGTTTTTTTTTTGTTTTTAAAAAGATTACCATAAGAAAATAGATCTGTCAACCACGTTTAGAGTTGTGCAAAGATAGTTTCTGAAATAGCAACAACAGCAAGGGAGTTTACAATGATATCCCCATTTAAACAAAATCAAATAAGTTAATATATATTTTATAGATTTGAACAGGACAAAAATAACAACTGGATACACAAAAGGATGCAAGACATGTAGTATTCATGTGATTTCAACTGCATTCAGGTCCATTGTTGGTAGTGCTGAGGCAGTTGTGTGGTCAAACAGACTGTGGACAAAGGGGTGTGCAGCCCGTCTGGACCTAAAGCCATGATCCCAATGGACTTTTCCATAATGCTGCCTTTCCCCCTCGGCCACTTCTATTCAGACAGGAGACAACAAAAGACGTCTGGACCAGGACCATGACCGACTCTTTAGAATAGTGCCAGTTTAGGCAACATTTTAATACTATGCCTTTATGTCCATAGTCATTTTTTTTTTTTTTTTTTTATTGCATCACAGTATGAGGTAGTATTACAAAAATGGCTTTTGATCCAAATGTCTGCACCACATACTCTGTAGAGCAAGACTGTCCCTCTCAGTTCTGGGTCGCTCGCTCAGACTTCTGAAAGTGATGTAGTCGTCTGTGACCCAGAACTGATCCTCTAAAGGGAGTTTCAAATGTTTGAATGAATCTTTGGTTCAACTGCCTCAGCTACCACAACTTTACATACAAGACAAACAAAGCAAAACGTTACACATAACAATAAACAATCAGAGAAACCCTCAGGTACATGAGAGCAATAGCTGGAGGGCTGCTACATACGTGACTGATAATGTTCGTGTCTGTTGCCACAAGATTTCAAAAGCCCAGTAAAAAAGCTTAGAGTACAATATACATGTATGATAAAACTGTATTCTAATTGCAACGGTGGAGTGTCTAAGCCCCGTTTGACTTAGTCAAAAACATGTTATGGGCAATGGCACAAGTTTCCACTAAACATTATGTACCTCGTTTTACACATTGCTCTAGTTATATTTTCTTATTTCTTTATTTACTGGTGAAATGGCACCTCAAATAAATAGAGATATAATACTATTTGAAGTCACAACAGTGACTGATTACATGATTAAACTCCACCGCTGCCCTCTGCCCTACAGCCGTCCAGAGGACTAGGTGCTCAGGGCGCTCAGAGAGTTTGGGGAAGCCAAGAAAAGTAACTCATCCATTCATAACCTGTATGACTTCACTCACCCACATCCTATCAAGGGCTCACTCCACTGTTGAGCCCAATCTAGAAAGAGTGCATTCTAAAATATTCACAGTAATCACAATGAGGAAACACTATAAAGTATGTACACAACCGCAGAGTAGGCGCTGGATTAGGTAGATGAATGGTAGCTTCGTTGAGCTGAGATATATCTTGTGCTGATTTTCAAGACCACGTAGTGTGGTCAGGGCAGTCAGTTTGAAAATGCTACAATCTTCTATTGCCAGATCGACCCTTTACAATGGACCAGTCTCCTCCTCTTCACTTTGAAGAACTCTGCAGACAGAAAACAGGAAAATTGATCATCACTCATTGCACATTCACAGTGCCCCCTTGTGGCACATGGTGCAAGAAATGATCCTCACCTGTGATGGGAGCCTGTCGGGGCTTGCCGTGCCTATAGCATGCCCTGGTGGTCACCTCGAGGTACTCATCTCCTGAAGAGGAGGAGCTGCTGGACCCTGGAGAACCCTCCCCGGAGGAGAAAGAGGCCCGACGCTTGGCCCCTGCTCCTGAGCGTGTAGCTCGGGCAGTACAGCTGCGGTAGAAGGCAGGCACCTCCTGGAAACTCAGCTCCTCCCACTCCATGTTGGGGCCTGGACCAGGCTGGTCCCTCTGGAAGTCAAAATTCCAGCGCTTGTTTGCCACCTCCACACCCATGCGCAGTACTCTTTGGAAGTCCTGCTGCAGCTGCTGGTGGTCCACTGGTCCAAACAGGTTCCTCCTCACGGGGCCCGCCTTCAACCTCAAGGCCTCAATGCCTCCAGAACTGGCCAGCTCTGAGTAGGCTGCAGAAGTAGATGCTGATGAAGAGGCCATGGTCATGTTCCTAAAACACAAACACCTGCATGTGTGAGAAAGGCTATTTTATATGCCCACATCACACATCACACAGGCCCATGCCCCCAACTCTTTATAGATCAAATACACATGTGCCCACTGAGTGCTGAGTAATTACTGTGGGGCAGGCCCCAGTACACACAACACCAAATAAAGTGCACATTAAGTGACTCTTGACACCTGCCCGCTGCTCTACAACTCACTATAAACCTGTGCAGAGTTTATGAGGAATGTGCTGCTGCACACTTCATTAGAGCATCACTGCTGAAGGGCCCTTGCTCCATGCGTCTAATTAACTTCGCCGTCAAGTGTCTCCGATCCAAGGATTTAGACTGAAAACATAACAGCTCAACCCTGAGGCGCAGGTCTATGAAGTCAAACTAATATAATTATTTTATTAACTTTATCATAGGAGGAGAAAGTAGAAGATAAACAATGTGTATAATAATATAAACCACAAAGACCAACTTTCGAGCACATATAATAACTTTTGGTAATTTTGTACAAATATGTGGAGTCAAAAAGCATTTTAACTGCGGTATTATGAGTTTCTCGTTTCTGTTTTGGAACATGCGCCACTAGTGAAAGTTGTTTTCGAAAATGTGGGCGCGGTTTTGCAGATCCAGTTTCCAGCGGTGCTCGCTCGACCTACTTCTCATATCTCCTTATTTTGTACCGCAAAATAAACACTACTTTTCTGCAACCACGACCAACACCGTAGCGGGTTAAAATAGTAAACTCATCAATCAAACAGTTCCACGGAGGAAGCTTTAGTCTGAGCGCGTCTGACACAGTTGGAAAGTGAAGCAGTTACGTATGTGGGTCAATGAGATGCGATTTGGCAACTTGTCAAACTCCACAGCGCCCTTTGCTCACATCCATTCAACACAAATTCAACACAAACTCATTTTCTTGTATCTAAAGTTTTCAAATGGGAGAATTCAGTTACTAAAACACATCTTACCATAAGCGTATCCCAAAATGTCAGAATAAAAAAAGCCAGTCACGCAACTATTTGAAAAATGGTTGTAAAAAAAATAACTTGAGATGTCCTATTATCCGTGGTTTGTAAAAGTCGTCTCTCGCAGCTCCGTGAAATAAACACAGTCACGCTGAAAAGCTCAGAAGACACTGCCTACGGGAGGGTTGTCCCACTGCTTTATCTACAACTGTTTGTTATGGACTCATGAGGCAAGGCGAGGGGCCGGCCAGCGTCACGTGGGGCCCGTCAAAACACGCATTGTTGAAGTGCATTAGCATTAAGGCGAACGGTAAACTGTGGGGTCATAAATAAAGTTGCCTCAAAGGGCTGAAGTGTTTAATGTGTACACTGTGGGTATATTGCTGACGAGCGTTAAAGCTGGGGTACGTAACTTTCAAACCACAAAAAAGTAAGGTTTTACACGCTTGTATTTGAGGCCTCTGTCACCTCTTTAGATCAGATTCTCAGACAGAGAAGTGAAAAAATAAAGGACTGACATCAGCCCAAAAAGTCCAATAGTGACTCACACACACATCTATTTCGTACACGTATGACAAAGATACTAATAAGATCAAGACAGTATGCTGTGGTATGATTTTACTTTTTACCTTAAACTAAGAAATTAGGATGTATCTGATACTTATATACAAGCACCTTCTATTTTATTTTTCTTATCTCTGACAGTACGTATAATACCGGGTACATTTTTTTCTTTTTGTTTGACCAACTTTTATATAACTGTATAGATATAACTATTATTTATAAATGGTCTAGTTCTGTTGGCCAAACTAAAAAGCAGCCCAGCATCAAGCAACTGTCAGAGATATTATATACATTATACAAACAACATTAAAACGTGCTTGTCCATAAGTATCTGAGACGTTCTTATGTATTTCTGTGTAATGTCAATGAATAAAGTTGTCTTACCCTCTGTAAACGTGTCCGAAGGTTCTGGGTGATGCGCGTCTCTTCCAGGACCTGTGGCTCTGGTCTCCTCTGGTCTCCTCTGGTCTCTGTGCACTGCCTGCTCTGGGCGCGCAAGAAGTAGGTCAAATATTTGCGCGGTCGCGGCCATTTCCCTCTTACTGAAAATGTGACACACATTCTCGTGTTAGGCAAACGTCACGTTTTGTTTTGGCCCCGTGCCCACTCCTCCAAGTCACGTTGAAATGCAACGTGACTTGCACCTCTGTACAGTACGCACACACATGCCTATAGAGCCGCGGGACAGCCCTACAAGGAGCGGGGAGGACGTATGGGCTGGAAAAAGTTGCACACAGACTAGTTTTGTACTGAGCATGACTGTATGGCTTATGTGAGTGTGTGAAGTGAAGTGTTAAGAGGAAAAAAGTGATATAAGACAACACTTTTCAAACCGCAAACATATTTATATCATTATCATAATCATTATGTAACTCATTATGTAACTCATTATCAGAGTCAGAATCAAAACATTTTTTCACTGTCTTATGTAATGGGAATTCACTCACAAGGAATCTTGCTTTAGCTCATGGTTCCCAAAATGAGAACTTTAGTAGGCTAAATGATACTGCAGTCAGGGCTGGACTGGCCAACGGGCGAACTGGTCATATTTGGGCCGGCCTGTCAGCCTCATACACACAAATTTTTTTGAGAAATGTGTAAATATGTTGAGAAATGTTTGAGGGGCGCGTGCGTGACCGCGGGGCACTTGCTGTTGTTTACTGTATGTACCTGAAAAGGATTCCACATCCTCCGTGGCTGCAGTGGTCTGGGGCAGCTGTGGCCACTTTGGACAGCGGTTCCCGCTTTGACAACAACACGGGAGCGCGCAGCCGTAACGTGGCCGTGTTCCCAAGAACATATTGATGGGTCAAAATGTCTCAAATTTAGCTAAATGTGTCCTCATTTGAGCACATTCTTGATACAAGATTTGCCAAGGGACCAAGCAAAAATGATCAAAATGATACAACAAATGTTTCTTGGATACTTGAAACAATGGTTTGGTTAATGGTTTAAAGAACGATATTGCGGATACAAGCGGTGCCCAGTCTCACAGGAGGAGCTCGCAGTAGAGCCGCTGCTTCTCCACATTGTTTGGAATGCCTCCTGGACGCCTCTCTGGGGAAGTGTTCTGGGCATATCCCACGGGGAGGAGACCAGGGGAAGACCCAGGACACAGAAGGAGGAGACCTGGGAAAACCAGGACACAGAGGGACTGTGTCTCTGAGGCTGGGAACACCTCAGCATTCCCCCAGATGAGCTGGAGGAGGTGTCTGTGGAGAGGGAAGTCTGGGTGTCTTTGCGTAGACTATCCATGACCTGGCAACAGATAAAGTGGAAAAAATGGATGGATGGATACTTGAAATCTGGCATTACCAAACAACAGATAATAGATGAGTAAACATGGGTTAGGTCAGTGGTTCCCAAAGTAGGGGGCAAGGGACAAACTAATGAACGTAAATACAGTAGGCTAAATGTCTGAACCTAAAGCTGTTACTGTCCTACAGTACGATGCTGTAAATTAAAAAGATATTTTTTCAACAAAGACAGGAATTGGAATTGAATGTTGTGTGTCCAGTTCTATTAAAATGTTTAATAAAAAAGCTGCGAAAATAAATAGGGTTAGGGTTGTAATTGAAATAAGACTTTTAAAAACGCCATGACATAAGGCAACTGTGAAACACGAGGCAGAAATGGAAAATAAACAAAATGTGCACAAAGTTCCATAAACATGAAGGTAATTCTTCATAACATTTGACAGTAATCTGCATTATTGATTTTTGTGATTCTAGAGGCTGTTAAAGTGTAATTTTCCACCTCTGTTTTGTCAGTGATGTAATGGAGTCATCGGAGAGGCCCAGCTCTATGACACTGTCCCATTGTCACTGCTATCATGCTGCCAATTATTACCCATTGTATTGTTTGTGCTAAACCCGAGCTTTGTCATAAAAGTCTTAAACAGAGAAGCGGTGTGCTGTCATTGTCAAACAGGTATCAGTTTAGTGACCTGCCTCTAGTCATTATGTCAGCAGCCAGGAATGTGGTTCCATGCTGGGCTCAAGAGGGCTTAAGAATAGGCCAAGGCTGTGCACAACAACAGGGAGTTCATGTCAATGCCATATTTTACGTGCGTGTATAGAAGTAACCCTAATGACCAAACATATACTCAAATTATATAAAATCATTCATACTGTGTGTATATACCTTAGCTCAATGTATTTATTATTTATACAAAATATATAGTATAATTACAGAAGGATGACAATAATGACTCACAATATGCTGGTTGTCTTTAAGAGGCTGTTTAAGTTGGCATACCTGACTTTCAAACCACAAAAATTAATTGGATTATTTAATATAATGCATCTAACTACAATGCTTCTAGTTCTCAAAGCAGATTATGTACAGTATATCATTAGTTTTCACATGCATTATTTGCCTCTGTCACAGCTTTTTCAGAACAAAAAGGTAAAAAGAGGACCACAATCACAACAACCAGTCCAAAGCGTCAAATAGTGACTCACAGGGCTCTTCCTACAAGTATGCAGAAGATAACAGCAGCATATTGTGGTTTGATTGACTTCAAAAAAATTTTTTTGCAAGACAACATGTATTATATATGATAAAAAAGTAAGGTTAGAGTAAAGTAATTCTGAAAAAATTAACATATCAACAATTAAAACAAAACTCTTGTCTTTTGACATTTGTATGATCATTTAATCACTAAAAAGACCTTTTAGATGACATAGAGATGTGCTGATCAGAAAAATCCTGACAGTGACACAGTGATTCAAAGTGTTTCAAATGGATCAATAATGTCTTTTTTATGTGCATTACTGTACATGTTTAGGATAATGAACTCGCCAACATTGTCTTTACATGAAACTACTGCTTTGCTGCCCCAGAAACTGTCCTAACCCACTGTGTATAACTGTGTGAACGTCGGACGACTTCCAATGTCTAAAACGGAGATTGAATGAGTTTCATTCTCTTCTACACCAATCTGCTTGATGATGACGTAGCACCACTTGCATGTGAAAGCCAGATCCTATCAGTAAGTAAGCTTGTAAGTGATATTTATTTAGTAGGCGCTATTTACAGACCAAGATCACCCAAAGTGCTTTACGGCGTTTTGGGTGACCTTGGGTCCCAGATCTCCACACAGGGCAGGGCCTGGTCAGTACCGTGAGGGGAGACCTCTGAGAACACCTGGTGCCACAGTGGGGCAAGACACTCCACCCACATTGCCTAGAATGAGTCTGTGGTGAGCATGAAGAGTTGGTGGTGGTCGGAGGGGCAAATGGCACATACAGTACTGGTTGCCTCACTTTTGTCAGTTTGCCCCAGGGCAGCTGATGCTACAGTGTAAAGTATGGAGTGCCAAAACAATTCTAGAAAAAACACTGCATTATTATCACATTATTAATATTTATATTATGAAGCTGGCCCTGTCTGTGAACTCTCAGAGCTCTTCATTCATTCCTTCGCTCCACAAAGTTACGTGAACACTCTGCAATTACAGCGCCCTAGTTTCCCAGCGCGCTCTCATGTCTGTGCCAAGTAGGTCTCCTCCAAAGCACTTGTTGTTTGTTCGTGTACTTTCTGTACTCATCTAATTATGTTAAATTTCTATAATCTCTGGACGTTGTGTCTGTTTTGGCGACACTCCCCCCCTTTCCTCTTGCTCCTAATCCCCGTGAGCCTGTTTTATTGTAGTTATAGTTGGAGTCATTGAGGTTTATTGTCTTCAGCCACGCTCATTGCCCTTTCAATACATCGGAGACAATGGAGGAATAGACAAATAGACAACAGTCACTTGGTTCATGGCAATCTGTTTGAAAGCGTTTGAGTGTGAAGACAGAACAGTGCATCAGCTGTGGGAAGGGATTCTTTATCAATCAATACAAATGTTTTTTTCAAAACATGATGCATTATTTTGGCTATCAACAATCATAATCTGCTATTTTATCATAGTTATTTAACACAAAAGTTTTGCCTTCAATATAAAATTAAGGTGAAACAGGTACACGATGCTATATTAGCATGTACTGTACCTCTTTATACTAGTGCTGCACCACAGATACTGTATGTGATTGTAAATACAAATGGCCTGAGAAAATGCCAAAACTTATTTGTGGGAATTACTTTTGTTTTAAAAGCAGACAACTGCTCTGAGTGTGATGTCATACTGGTGCAGTGACATCATACTATTACAGGACTTAAAGAGGAGCTTTTAGACAGAGAGGATGGTTTCATGTTTGTGCCAGAACTTTTTATCTAAAAATAACTCCAGGTCTGTTTTTGACAAGGAATGATGTTGTATCATGGTTAAAAGGTAAAAAGAAAAGTGAAATTGGTCTCCTTTAACCTTTTCATTCCATTCCATTCTCATTAAAACCATTGCTCTGTTCAGTCCCAGTTTTCATTTATTGTTCTTCTGTGATACACTGGTAATTCAGCAATATCGTCTCCACATTAAACCACAAATTAATTCTCCTCGCTAATGGTAACTGTTGCTATGTTACAACTTTGAAGTTGGCCATTAATGACTAATTACTTTAAATGAAAATTATATACAAGCATTTCTATGGAAAAAGGGTATGGCTGCAGGGAATCAGTTTTTTTTTGCTGAAGATTGAGGTATGAACTGTCTTTATACATTTTAATTTCGTGCTTTAGGATGTTCTATTTTCCTGGAATTGTTTGCATGGGCTTAGTCGATTAATCTATGTGGTGTCGATTAGCACTAGTTTTAATGCCCCAATGTGCTGATACAAAATCTTGAATGTATTGCTACAACTCATATAGGCTATAAATATATATATATATATATATATTTATATATATATATTTATATATATATATATTTATATATATAGCTTATATATATAGCTTATGTGAGTTGTGACAACACATTCATGATTTTTACATGTATCTTGGGGCTCCTATAATTCTCTGCTTTCTCAAATGTTTAATGCACTGCTCATCTCTACAATGTGTTTTCATACTGGTCGAAGGGGGAGGATGATGAAGAAGCAAATAGAAAGCAAAGGTAATTGTATTTGCGACACTCAGACCTCAAGTCATTGCAAACAGTGGGTGGTGAGTTTGCGTTATAAACATAGCTTTCCAATAGTGGTTTATGTGGACACTGACAGCAGAAGTGTGTGCGTGCTGACACTGGGAGATCCTAATCTTTTGTGCCCCAAGTAAAAACCAGCACAAGAACTGTCTTCAGGCTGCATCTGTGCAAACAGGGAAACAACATGAAGGATATAGAATTACACTTCTATTCTATTGCAATATGTCAAAGGTATTTTATCCCTTCAGGATTTAGAACGTGAAATAATATTTAGTTGGAAATAAAGTATCATATGCTTTTTTATAAAGTACAGGTTTAATACAGGTGTGTTACCAGAGCACAACATTAAACCACATTTATTTGCGTTTCTAATCCATATAACCAATAAAACAACCAACTCTTTTATGGTGAGGGGCGAAATACCCCAAAAAATGGTTTGTATGCAGCAGGGCAGTATATCCTATC
>JAPMNZ010959287.1:0-19665 GCA_029875035.1 Pomatoschistus microps | reverse complement strand
TTGTGAGGGCACCCTCCACTACACTCACACTTGCACTCACACTTGCACTCGCACTTAAGGGCAAGGGTGAGAATTGGGACGGGGCCTTAGTCCTTTGTCCTGTTTTTCTCCAGGTTTAGTCCGAGTTTAGTTAGCAATTATAACGAGGATCAAACAAGCAGCAGTACATCTGTTGTTTAAAGTTAAATTATATTGATATTGTTCAGACTAACCACCTTACGTTCCCTGCCGACGTTGTAAGAGCTCGCTGGTTTGTCTCACCTTGATCTCCTCGATGGTGTGGACTATAAAGGTGTCCTGCAGGTCTTCCATGGCTCCCTCCATCCAGTTGTTGAAAGGAGCAGCTCTTTTGGCAAACTCCAGGTACAGTTGGTCAATGGTCTCCAGTAGTTTCTCTGTTCTCTGCGCACAATGTGGAACACGAGTCAATAAAAAAACATAGGCTTCAAGGTGTATGTGTAGAAAAGAGAGATAATCGAAAAGGTTGCGCTCATGGTCCATAATTCTATTTCAGTTGGAGGGCCGGGGCCGATGCAACTCTTTGGGAAATAAGTCATTTTTGAAAGAAGTGTTGAAAAGAAAATTGTCTGAATGTTTTCTCAGCTCATTTTTTGGCAATGATTAGATTCACAAAACCGCCATATCATTCTCATGTCTGTCCTTTCTACAGGCCAAGAGCATGCTTATTTAAATATTTTCACCACTTCTAAACACATTTATGAAAAAATACTTAAGCATAGTCAATATGTATCAAGATAGAAGATGTGGAACGGTCTGACAGTTTTGGATTCATGTAGATTGGACCAGGAAGTATAGAAAAAAGTAATCAGATTTTTGACAGGAGAGATTTTCAGCTGTTCTCCACCACAATTGTAGACTGTATAAGGCCCCTGTGCAGAGTGACAGTGGTTTGGCTGCAGTGCCTCTGTCTCACCTGTAGGGCCTCACTGCGCTTCTGAGTCATCCCGCCCAGACCATCCCACTGGTCACAGATCTTCTGACAGCGCGCGTTCACACTCGGGGAATCGTAATAATCCAACTCACTGCAAAGGACACACAACGGGCAAAATTATTATCAGAAAAGCAAACTCCATTACAGGTAAAGGGGCCGCTCCCATTCACATCCTGTGTAGGTGATCAACATATTTTAGATGTTGTAAAAGCAGCTCTTGATGACAATAATAACTCCATAACTACACTTTAAATCTGATCACCTATCTTCAAAACTCCTTGCGATTAATATTTGGAATATGAGGAAGGTGTTCGGTGCAAATGGTTTACAATGAATGAATTAGGTTCTTGACAATTAGACATGTATCTGAATGCGTTTTATTATTCTACTGAATGTCTTTGTTTATTGGGATTGTTTTAATTATATTCGCATTAGCACCAGATACCATGGATGGATGACGCACCACATACAAAGAAACCATGGAAACAAATCCATTAAAAAGCTAATTGTAATTGACAAATGAACCGTCTGAACCCACATTAGCCAACAAGAAGCCAACGAAACATGCAGGTCTTTTACACTGGACTGAAATGAGATCCAGGCCGAGATTTAAACAATAATTAGCAATAAACACTGTGTGGCAAAAATGTTATCTTTCAGAGAAAAATGGATGGATGTGTCTTTGTACCAAAAACACTAATTGAAAAATACAGTTGAATAAAGATATAATCATAACAAGCAAATTTGTCATTTTAATTCGTCCTCTTACTTGAGCTCTTGTGCGATGGCGGCGATCTGCTCCACTCGGTCCTGGTGGGCTGCCAGGTCACTCTCAAAGGCTTCGTGTTTCTTAAGCAGAGCTTTGATCTCCGACAGAGAGGCTGTTTCAAAGTCCTTCTGCTGCAGCATTTCCTCTTTACCTGCACGACAATCACAGTCTGAGGGTCAGTACATTGGAAACAACAACACATCATAATGGCTTGCTGATGATGGAAGTTTGAAGTTTTACAATGATCAAATACATTCATATTCGATTCCGATTAGGTTCATTTAGAGCCTATGTCTTCAGAAACTTGTACACGTATCGCTGCAACTGAAGTACCACCAAGAACTGGTATAAAAACTGCTAGTGTTTATACTAGCAGGACGCAAGATCAGTGCACCAAAATACCAGGTTTATGGCTGTTCCAAGCCCAAATGCTGAACAAGGACCGAAGCTCTGGCATACAAAGGGACTCTCAGTCAGCTCAAAGCAAAAGAAACAACAGAAGAAACAGTAGCCAGGTTTTTAGCTAGTTAGAAAGATTGGACCGAAGACCATCAAGCTATGGCCATTATACATCAGTTTCCATAATAAAACTATCCCTCCGTTCCTATTAGATGACACTAAACCGTTGCCAAGATGACAGTGAACAAAACACAGAGTATGGCCCTCAGATTCAGATTCACGCGTACGCGAACATCACATGTGTGGATTTAAAGGACTTTCCCCTTCTTCTTGGCCAATTGCAACGCTCAATGATAAGTGGGCTATTACTGGAAGGGTTACAATTACTGCTAAAATGGGCTCATTTTACATGCAATACAGAAAATATGCAAAATATGAGTATGAATAAACTGTGCCTGTAAGTGAATGAAATTGCAAAACTTTTGGGTAACCACTGACTCATAATTTTAAATTTGATTTTCTTCAATAATAATTGAAGAAAAGTATTTTTGTTGTCAATGCAAAATAATGTAAACCTGTTTGAAAACTAGCTGGTTGAACATCCATGTTCACACACATACATGTGAAAGAGGTGAAACAAGATTCTTGATATAGTGCTTTCCCATAATACCTTCAGTCCAGGCTTCGTGGATGGCTGCCTTTTGTCTGAATTTCTCTGCCAGGTGGTCCAGTCTCTCCAATCTGCGGATTTCGTTGAGCAGCCACTCCTCATAGCCCTTCTCTGCCCCTTCCAGATTGCCCCAGGCGTTGTTGATATCCTGAACATAGTGAATAACCACACTTCAGACCAGAGTGAATGAATAAGCATGTCTAAAACATGCACCCTTGTGGCCCCATCACAAGGGACAAAGATGGGCTGTCTCCATGGCAACTGCATCAAAGTGAACAGGCGATGGTGCTTGAAGTAAAGGCTTTTTTTTTCTTTTTTTTTTTGATGAATGAGAACATTGCTTGTCATCATTGTCAAATTTGTATTAATGGGAAATGGGACATGAAGGGTGATTTCAAATGGACGACTTAACATGGCATGAAGTAGTCTTGAGAAGTTACAGATTTTTATGCTTAGTATTAAATGTAAATATAGATTATTATTATTTTTGTTTGTCATTGGTCATTTAATCGATTAATCAGTGGATAGCATCTTGGTCGACCAATTATATTTCTTAAAATGAAGAAAACTGACCTGAAGACTACAAAATAGTTCAACATTGGCTTCATAGTTTTTTTTGTTTTTTTTACATTACGCAGGAATCTAGTAGGTGAGTCGGATATAAACGTTTTGGTTTTGAAAGCTTTTGTCCCATCCCCGTTTTAATTCAGGTATCAGGTATTTCGTTGGTCGATAACAGCCATACAACAAACATAAGCAAAGAGAAATCCGTTTTGGTTTGGTTTCCTTGGTTTCTCTGGTTTCTGATTTAGGGCCTGTTCCCACTCCACTCCCTGCAGGCTGGAGGAGCTTTGTACAGGGCTAAAACAAAAATGCCTGAATAAAAAGGGCAACAACCATGCCTTTAAGAAGTGAACATTGATATAAAATGGTGTGATTGATTCTGCACACTATGCTCCTTTAAATTCCACAAAACATGTGCTTAGGCTTGCAGACTTACGGACACCATCTTGCCCTCGGAAGGCATGAAGGCGGGCCGGTTGCTGAGCCGAAGTTTGGTCTGTAGCGTGTTGAAGTTGATCTCCAGTTGGCACTTCTCCTGGACTTTGGGAGGTTTGTGGAGGCGTCTGTAGTCCCTGAAGTCCTCCAGTTTCTGCTGCATGGCCTGCATGGTGTTCTCAGGCAGGCGGTTCTCCAACCAGGGGATGGTGCGGCGAATCCACTCTAACAACTGCCGTGTGTGTGTGTGTGTGCACGTGTGTGTGTGCACGTGTGGGGAAAGGTGAATGGGATGAAACCGGGTAAAAGGGAGAGGAGAAATAGAAGGTACACATGCAATTGATAAGGAAATGATGTAAAGGGGAAAAATTTGGGGGGAAAGTGTGTGTTTGAAGTGTGGAAGAAAGAAAAACACAGGGTTATTAACATTGTAATTGTAGGAGGAATATTTCTTTAAATTATGACAATAACTATCTTAATTAATCCTCTAATTGTCATGACAATTGGGCCTCAATATACTTAAAACTGACTATAATCAAAAAGTTGTAGCTGACTTCACAAAAAATGAAATTATGAATTAAAATCCATCTAAATAAATCCCGGCTTTCAAAACAGGTTTGTTCTATCACTAGTTTTCACAGTCATGTACTTTTGGCCCCTCTCAGCTTTTACTGACAGAAAACAAAGAGACCACTCTAGCTCAGCCAATCCGAAAGCGCCAATAAGTGACTCACGGGGCATTTTGTTGCATATATACAAAAAAACATATTTTCTTATGGGGTGAAGACCGATAAAGGTTGTATTAGGTAAAATGTATTAGGTACCCCAGCATTAATGTTTCAAAACATTATAGTTTGGAGAATACTGAGGTCTGTGATAAAAGTGACCAGTAAATTGACCAGATTGAATTGATTCATGGAGATGAGCTTCCAATTCTTTCACTATATAAACATGTGTTTTGTGTTATCGTCTGCCTGGTCAGAGAAAGCTGCTGCAGGCCACAGACTCTCCAGAGCACAGGGGGACAGGGGTAGTTTGACTGGGGCAGAGGAGGGGACACTGGGGCAGTATAAGTGGGAGATATGGGGGGTCCGGGGTGGTGCTCACATCACTGGCCAGTTTCTCATAGTCCTCCATGAGCTGCTCGTTCTCCTGGTTCACCGCCAGCACTTTGCAGATCCTGTTGGCTGCTGTCTCCGCCTGCGGCACATCCACAAAAAATAACAAAAACCATGAAAAATAGCCCGGCTATTTTTAGACGTGAGCACTGACTCAAGCAGACTGAACATATTAAAGACCACTTAGTATGTTTGCTTCACTTACTAAACGCCGACAATATGGCTTTAGTTTGCCGTCTGCCAATTACACTGGGTTCAAGTCCGATTGGGTTCTCAAACTACAATTATAAAAACTGCCATTAAAGGTGTTTGGGTTTTGAATGCATGTTTGCGGTCGAAACCAGTAGTCTCATTTTGGACATGGATTAGTCCTAGTTTACAGCTGGTTTGGACTGTTGCCAAGTAAAGGCACTTCACATTTAATTGTAAAGCAGTTATTCAAATGTTCTTTTCTTTATTCAAACGATGTAATTTGTGTATGTGTGAGATTTGAATTTGATTTTGAGTGTTTTTCAAAACTGTATATCTTCATACATAGCACTTATTACACAACACACATGTTTTCTATTGATAATTCTCTAATGAACTATGAATAGAAACGGCCACAATGCATTTCCTTGACGCACGCACACACACACACACGCACGCACGCGCGCACGCACACGCACACGCACACGCACACGCACACACACACACACACGCGCGCACGCACACGCACACGCACACACACCTGCTGGGGGAAATAAACAGGTTTAGTTATAAAGAGAAAACAATCAAGGCCTATTTCCCAAGGCTAGGATACAATTGGAGATGAAGAAGAGTGTATATTTAGTTAAAAGTAAACAAGAAGCGATCAGCAAAGCAAAGATTCAGAAAAGCTCAGAACAAAACAGCAATCATTTTTATCATCAGTTTGTATCAATAATTATTCATATTCATGGAATTAATAAACAACTAGATTGTGTGCTGTTATAAACTGGAGCGTTTGCCTCATTATCAATTTATACGTTCAAAACAAAACAGTAAAATACAGTTTGTGACCAATTTCACTTTATTACAGGGAAGTGTGTGGTTGCACTGTTATGCAATGTCTCTCAAAAGCCCATTTTTAGATTCCCAACTAAATGTAATTGCAATAAAACTTCTGCAGTGCTGACTTTGTAAAAGCAGCATGCAAACCAACTTAAATAATTAAATTAAGCACCTAAAGATAAAGATCTCCAAATACTTAAATCCGTAGATTAAAGCTGCTAATTTACAAACTATTAAAGTCTATTGTCTTCCAAACACGGCTTAACTCTTAAAGCTTCTAAATGAACCAATGAAATAAAGTGTATTTACTGTAATTCCATGTTTATGTTCTCAGTATTAAGAATAAATGGAGGATTTAGGTTTTGAGAAGGATCCAGGAGGCGTGCTGCTGTTTATGGGATAAGTCTCTCCCGGGGTAAAGGAGGCGCCCACTGTTCTCGCACACCTCATGTTCTTACACACGGTCTTTGCCAAATCTATAAAACAAAATTTGCTGCTTTTCTGCACGGAGCTGAGTACTTCCTAAAACTGCAACTGTTTGCAACATGTAAGTGTGGGGATATGGATATACAGTATGTTTTAACAGGCTGTAATTGGTTCTCTTTAATGTCCAATAATTATATTCCAATGGTAATGATGCAAGTGGGCTTAATAAAAGTCATCCCAAACACATGCAATAAAAAAAATATTTAAGACACTCCAATTAACTAGTTACACATTTTTTGATAAGACTATTTTAACTTTCCATGTCTGAGACCACAAACATCTTCTATCTTGTCATGTTTTGGGTTGACTCTATGTCATACATTTATCTAAAGGATACATTTGATCCACAATATCCATAGATTGAATGAATTGCATCCGCTTTTTTCCCACAGGATTCATGAATTCTAACATTTCTGTTAAAGTATTTAGATTAGGTTCGAGTACACATAAAAAGAACTTTTGACATGGCATGGGATGTGGCTGGAACTACAAGAATGTCAGTGACTAGGGCGGACAGCAGATAGAAGCACTAGTTTGTGATTCATTTGTGAGTGATGCGTATTTGGGATTTTGTTCATCTCACCTTCTGTTTGCCTGAGAAAGCGTGGTAGTAACACGACACATAGGTCATGACGGCCTTCTCATCGGGCCTCAACGTGCTAATGATATCTGCACAAGAGAAGAGCCAAAAAAGGACAGAAACAAGCAGAGGTAAAAGAGTGCAAGACACAACAGGACCAACAGGGGGCGCAGTCACAGGAGGCAGCACTGAGCACAAGGCATCCGCAGTCGCATCTCATTCACTTTATACACTTTGAAACCACAGATCTGATTGGTGACTGAAACAATACATGCTTTACACCTGATCGTGTTTATCAATGTATGATAAAATAACAATAATCATTATAAAATGGTTTTATATAGCGCGTTTTGGAACTTTTGAACTGCCGTCACTAAATATTTGTATTAAGCAGAGCAACAATTTAAACACATTTTAATCATACTTCATTACATAACGCAAAGAAGTTTTTAACTTGTAAACAGTCCCTTCTGGTCAACTTAAACACAGCTGCTTCTTGCAGTGAGTTCAGTCACAAAAATAACATATTGTTTATTAATAAATGAAAATAAATCTATCTTTTTGGAATGGTCCTTTAGCAGTGCTTGGATTTATCTCAGAGAAAAACATTTGCAATGACCTTGGCCTGGAATGTTTCATTATCAATGACTGATTAAATATTCGATAGTATTCAAGTTCATTTAGGTTTCCCTGGTGTTGTCAGTCGTAAGGTCCTGTAATCTAAACTCTATTTTATTTTTTTCTGGAATAATATCTTGGTTTCTGGATAACTTGATGGTTTATCCACTTTTAATAAGAAAAATATAGCAATGTTGGTAAAAAGCATTAAAAGTTCAAAAGCATCTTTGGTGCTGATTAATTCACACTAGAACCAGCCCCACATGTCAAAGTTAACGCTCTTCATCCAATTATCCAAGTCAATCAGGAGTAAAAACAAACACTCCCCCGCAGCAGCAGCTCTTGTCTGCTCCAATCAGAAGTGCCATTGTTCATTCTGTCATACGTGTCGCCTTTGAATGGAAACTGTAAATAGCAGTGGCACGTATGAGCAACATATTAGCAGAGGTGGACACTCGTCAAAGAGTCCCTTTGCTTTGTCTTGCTCATGACAAACTATATTTACTGTTGAATAATATATTATAAGTAAACTGCTAAAAGTAATAAGTAACTAATAGGGTTTGCCATAAGCGAAGACATAATCATCACTGACATATCATTTTACGCAATATTAGAACTATTTCAAATGTTATGACAATACAATAAAATGTATTATTGAATTAACTATATTTGTTATTGAAATTGGAATCACACCTATTCCGTAATGTTAAAAAAAATCATACTTTTTTAAAAATCCTTAAACTGTTGTAAAATCTGTTCAAAAAGTTTTGTGGATGCAACTTATTTTGATTTTTGAGATCATAACAGAAAATACCAACAAAATATATATTTTGTAAACTATAAACTATATAATATACTATACTATATACTATAATACTATACTATATAAACTATATCATATATTTTACTTTAAACTCTACATTTTAAAAGTGCTGAAATGTAATTAATGGTTGGTTTTGGACTAGTCACACACAGGTTTCTGCATAACACAATTTTTGTAATAAATGCATAACTTTGCATGACTGTTGTGAATTCTGGCCAATTCTTCCTGAAATGAATGCAGATGCTGATTGACGGATATCGCCCTTGTGCTCACTGCCTGTCCAAACTTCCCATCATGCATTTGGTGAACCATGCTGAAAGCACAGTGGCTCCTGGAGGAGAGAGAAGGCTCATTAGGAGGAAGAACAAGGGAAGGAAGTAAGGTAGGAAGTGAAGGAGGTAGGGAAGGAGGTAACGCTGCATCCTTGATACCTTCTGCGCCCCGGAGAAGGCGTGGTAGAAACTAGACACGTAGGTCATGATGGCTTTCTCGTCCGGACGTGCTGTGCCTACAATGTCTGTGAAGGGGACAGAGGGAGGGGTGTGGGTGGAGGGGATGTGAGTGGTTAAATAAAACTTACATCAATGAACAAACGCCGTGGGAATCGCTTTGCACAAAACAACTAAGCGCGGCGGGAAAACAAACAATATAATTAGATATGAGGGTTCAGGATGACCTAAAAGTGCTTTTCGTTTAAACAAGACACATGAGCCAAAACATTATGACATGTTCAAATGAAATCAATTATAACACGGCTGACACTGGATGTTTTCATTCATTACTCTGGTAGAATTGTGTAAAACTAACATAATGTGATAACGACTCTCACACTTTTCTCTTTTATATCTGTGACTTATTCTTGTCCCTATGGTGCATTATGGGAAAACATAGGCCATAGGTAATCATACATGATGTTTTATTGCCTTGTCTTCTGCATAGTGTAAAAAGTATTCACTAGATATATGTATAATTGGGCATTGTGAGTAGGTCTTTGAGTTATTTATATTGTTTTGTTGAACATTAGGTTGCAACACTTTTCTAGTGGATCGTTTACCAATTGCTTGTTTCCATGGAGATGGCTGTGCTTTGGGAATTTTGTAATATTGCAATCTCCATATAGCCATTATATAAAAACAGCTCTAGGTGAGTAAAAGCAGAGAAGTTTTTCGTAAAGACAACTTATAATAAAAAACCATAAAGACAATACTATTCATAAAAACATTTTTTCCTCCTCTCAATCCATTTTGGAGCTGAAAAAATTTAAATAAACCTTCCACTAGAAATCAGTGCTAATGACTTTTTTAATGACCTGACCCTTGATAAATACATCCCCTGTTATCGGTATTAATGATATATTTATAATCATTGACATTCACTGCAGGCATTAATATCAGAACTGGTGAACTGACAGTTGCGTTGATGAAAGAACTTGTCAGGGCTTTTCAGTTCGAATATGCAGTGGGTATAGTTCAAATGCAGTTGGCCTGAGTAACTCTCAATTCAGATTTGAAGCCACATCACGAATCTTACCGTGGGCACAGATAGTCCATTTCAGAGTGAGAGTAATGCCTGTGCTATGAATCTTAAAACAGGGGCAAAAACACACGCTGCATGACAAGTTTTTAATGGTCTGTCGGTCGAGAGTTTATGGAAATAGTTTCAAGCTCACCTTCTGCGTCTAACATTTTGGGAATGTCCAGGTATTTCTCTGCAACATCGAAGGCTGTGTTCAAGTTGGTCATTGGATCGTCCTGCATCGACAGAGGCAACAACAGTCATAAAATGTAGTAATATTGTACTAAAGCAAATAATTTTAATATGTATTTACATCAATCTGGGACAGAAAATAACTTATCAATCATATCGCTCAAGTTGATAGGAGATTTTAAATAATAACAGAGCATTGCAAGTTCATTTTCTGCTGCAAGAGACAAAAGTGGCTTGCCATAAACACCAGACTTCAGCTTTTGTGCTTGATGAATGTCTGATATTATCACAGCAGGAGGCAACAGATTGCACACTAAAACTCAGAGGAACAGACGGCATTGTTATTTTAATGACTAAACAAAACACTTAAAGAAAACTGAATTTATAACCCACTGGCGTCTGCGTACTTTGAACGAGCGCCCGACAATAAATTCTGTATTCTGTGTCTTTTATCACATGGACTCACCTTGCGTAGTTTTCCGTAGTCGATGAGCTCAGGGCGATGCCGGTGAATGAGTGCGCAGAAGCCCAAACCGTCTTTCCAACTGAGGGAAAGAGATTAAGACATTGGTAAGATACAAAAAATAACTACTTTTAAAATATATATTAAAGTGTACTGCTAATTGAACCAGCTGAACACACTATATCTACTTCTCTGGTGTGGTTAACTGAACTGAACTGTCCAATAGAAGTGGACACTGCTTCACTTAAAGCTGTGGTGCCAAACCTTTTTGTCCCCACAGAAAGAGTCTTATGTTCGGAATATTTTGAACAAATAAGACCACAACATGGCACCAATGTTATTAGAAAACATGTTAATCTTCTGTTAGAAAAACACAAATATACATGCATGTGATAGAACAAGGACACATCTTTGTGGTTTCATTGTCATAACGACGACCAGTAAGATTTTCAGGGGGATTTGAACTCATTTTGACCAATCAGGAAGCACGCCCCGTCTTCAAAAGGTTTCACTTCCTCTTCAAACTTTGAAAAGTAACTGACATTCACTTTCGGTTTCGATATGGTGTGTTTGGTGAGAGGAAAGCACCAAACAAATGCACACTTGCACAACACTTAAACAGTGATGTCATGAGGACTTTTGTATTTGCTTCTGCAGTGAACAAATAAACCATTCGTGTTTATTTAGACCAGTGCTTTATAGCCTTAGCCATGTTTTGTCTGCACAAAACCCCAGAGCCGGTTGATTCTGTGGAGAGTTGGAGCTGGAAGAACAACCTTGTGTGGCAAATTATGCTGGGGAATTTTTCTGTTGCTGAAGTGATAGTTTAGGAAATACACTTCTCCAACCAACAACTCAGGTTTGAGTCATAAATGTCAAAGATGAAAGCTGCAGAGATCAGTGTCCTGAGAGGACCTCTCCTGCCCTTCAGCTTTCATCCACTCAATAATTTACAACCTCCATGTGTGACTTTGACTCCAGCACTATTGCCCTCACAGGGAAAACACTGATGGAATTGCTAAATGACTTCTTTAATGATTTAATCTTTTCCTTGTGTGATATCTCACTAGTAGGGCTGTAATTAACAATTATTATTAGAACCAATTATTATTTTACTAATTATTATTAATCACTTAGTTGTTTGGATCAGTGAATTGGAGCAGTCAAGGTTTTTTGAACATTTGACCAAAACGAAACTCAAGTGATGTCCCTGGAGGACATCTTCAGAGAGATGACAATTATAAAACCTTTCCCCAGCAAGTTTATGTTCTGTGTAAGGGTCAAATAACGATAAATCAATCACGGAGCAATCACTAAATTAGTTGAGAACTAATTCAATTTGTTGCAATTATTCAATTAACTTGCTACAACCCCACAAAAGAAGGAAGCAACACTCTTTTCTTGCCATCAATACTCTATGTTGCATACTGACACAATTAGAAATCCTATTGAATATTATTGCCTTGAAACCAAAAGTCATAATGCACAGTTAAACAGCAAGGTTTGTCTACTGCTATTAATGTAAAAGTGTTAGACGCCCTTGCTGGCTTTTATTAGCTAGCTCTATTTTAGAAAACTGGCTGTGGAGAAACTGAAAGTGCATGTCTGGACAGAGTAAACTCACAATGACATAAATGGTTCATATTAAAGCTTTTTCCTGTGTGAAAGCAGCACCTGGTTTCGACTTTTGGCACTCATTACAAGCCAAACAACGAGAGCTTTTCCACTGCAAAACCGTAAAACACCTCTGGCAAAATAATAGTCATTCGCTTGTGCCGTCAGTGTTGCCTCAGAATAACGTATAAAGTCAAACCTGATGTGAAAGTTCTGGATGTTGACGTTTTTGTACGGAGCAGTCTTCCTCTGGCACCACAACAGAAGACCCTCTTTGGCTGACGTCTCTGAAAACATATGAATGAATTAAAAATGTCAATAACATCAAGTACAATTCAGAAGGGAAATTATTTACAATTATTTATTATGCAAAGAATGTACAGCGCTTTGTGTGATTTTGGTTAGTGAAATGCACGATATGAGTAAAGATTGACTAATTTACAATCTACACATGTAATAAAAATAATAATCAATCAATCAATAATAATCAAATAATGCCAAAATGATGAAAAGTGTGTATCACGGTGTCCCATTATAATAGGGCTGTTAGATTCTAAGGAAAAATGTAGCAATGACGCATGTAATATAATCCACATAACTCGTTTATTTCTTTCAAAACAGTTTGGTTCTATCACTAGTATTCACATGCATGCACTTTCTGTCTCTGTCACATCTTTAGATCTGCTTTTTCAGACAAAAGAGAGGACCGCCCTCACTCAGCCAATCAGCTCTCAGCCCAAAATGTAAAATATAGACTTGCAGCGCTCCTCCTTACGATCATGCACAATAAACAAAATGTATTATTTTTTAACCAAACAAAAGTTATGTCCCTCAGCTTCAAGTAAACAGTTATGCATATCATTCAGAAGATGGAAAATTATAGTTTTGATTATATTTTTGTAATAATTGAAATCCTTTTTTGGTTCCGTTTAATAATGCTGTGGAGAAACTGGATATGCAAAGCAAGCTAGCAAAGAATGTAATAATTGTATGGACCAAATGAGAAAACGCCAGGGTAAACAGTCTTTGAACATCTGAGGGATTAGCAGGTCGAGTGAGGCTCTTTGATCTACTCTCACTTCATTCAAGTTTGTGTCAGATTAAGACCAGAATAAGAGAGCAGTGTGCTTCAGGTGTGCCGTCTCTCTGCCAGATCAGACAAATACTAATAATTTTTAAATGAATCTCAATACGATGAATCTAAGCCTGGTTCATTCACATTGATGGCTCCTGACACTTTGACTGGATTACACTTTAAATCCATTAAATACATTAAGCAAAAGCGTGAGCGTAACCGTACATTTCCATCTGTATGGGCGAACCAACATTCTTATTTAAATCGACGGAGATGACGGCGTACGCTTTCTCAATGCACTCGGCGGTGAGGTTAAATGGGTCGCCACGCTCAAAGAGGGTTTTCAATTGCAAATGCAGCTTCTTGAATAAGGAATCGTGTACGAAGGAGACGGAGTACCTTCCACAGAGATGTCCTGGATGGCAAAGCGCAGGATGATGGTCCAGATCATTCCCAAGGTCATTTTAGCATTACCGTCTACAATCTCTGCAAAAAGAAAACAACATTATTATAATATGTAAAACTTGTGGTGTTTGCATTTCCTCTCTGGAAGCCGAAGAACCGTGGGTAAGATGCTGATGTTATATTGTAATAGGGCCGGATATCTTTCAGAGTCCGCTGATATGATACGCATCTCGAAACAGAGGAATTTCAATCAGACACAATTGGATACGATTCAGGTCAATTTAGGTCTAACAAAAAACACTGCAAAAAAAAAAGAAAACCAAAAAGAAACAAATATATATGAAAGTTTTAAATCAACATATTATTACTTAAAAAAATCAACATTTAGGAAGAAAAAAATATTGTATTTATATTAATCCATAAATTACCTAGTTGTAATTTATGTCAGTGAAGAGTCAACATACATGTATTCATTTTATAAGCCTTCAAGCGAATGTTCTAACTATATATTATAACAACGATTGAGCTTGTGTTCCTCAGATCTTGTGTCTCTCCATAACGACTGAAACATCTTCATGGATAAAAGTAGATTGCTAATCATTCACCAGCAAAGTTTCATAGTGCATCTTTGAGATCAAATCCAAAACAGAAAAACATCTTGTACTGAAAACAAGATTGATCCTTACAAAAGACAGATGTGGATGGGAAATCCCTGGGGAAATCCCATCCGTGCTGTAACACCAAACACCCATTGCCCCAGAGTTGGAAACAAGTTTTACATGTTCATTTTATTACAATAGAATTATTCAAATAGTGGTAAAGCAGACACAGTTTCTCACGTGTCCAAATTGGATGAAGCCTTTGCTCCATAAACCGTGGACGAGAAGCAGGACACAGACCACAGTGACCAATGTAAAGTGTTGTCAGCAGTTTTATCCTCAAGTATTTGAGGTTATTTATCAGAGCCAAGCCATTGTGCATGTAAAAGACTTTCCATCTCAGGAATTTCATAGATGACATTTGATCCATACACCTCAAATAATGCATGTGGAAAATGTACCGTCTACTTTCTGAAAAAAACGTCTACATTGTTCCCTGTTCAGTTATAATCTTCATCATTTCTATCCTCTGTTTGGGCTCCAACCAAAGTCAACTTTGCTGAAATGTTGATATTTATAGAATTAAATTCCTCCTGTCCAGTTCATTAAATCTTTCTCAGACACCTTGGCAAATGCTTGGCAAACATTAAAAAGCCTACGATAAATTATCATCACAGACTCTTTTTAAGGTCTAGACATACTAACCCATACTAGACAATAGTCAACACTGCTGTTTTTGTCTTGTTCATGCTTATTGTTAGAAATACTTGCAAAATGGGGAATTTTCCTGTTTTCAAATCTACTTTTAGTGTGTGTGTGTGTGTCAGTAAATGTTACAGTCGTCCGCTGCTAATTGAATCAGAGGCTTCTTTCACGGTGCGTTTAAGTACATCTCGTCGACATATATCAGATTAGCCGGCTGCTCTGGCCGTCTCAGTGGAGTCCCTGCAGTGTGGTGGCCTGTGTCTTATTGGATTAAAGTGAGAGGCAGTGCATTATTGACACACACTGGTCTGGGGCAGTTCATTCAGGAAGACTGACAGATTAGGTCACTACCACTGACTCATCACTCTCATTCACTGCACTGGACGCTGCAACAGGTGCTACTAGAACACACAGACCATATGCACATACAGTACATAAAAACACAATGGCAAAGACTAAAACACAAACAAAGACTTGACATACTTTTACAACACGCTCCTATTTGATGAATTAATCACTGGTGTCTACAATGTGATAAGGTTGTGAACCATGGGGAAATAAGTGTTGGCTATTTGCTGTTGCCCAAAGTCAGGACTGAAAGTGGGGCAACATTTAAGACAACTAACTAACCGTAACCCTTTTCAGGTAGCTCCCCAAAGGATTCAGGAATTTAACACAACCCTAAACCATTACATTTTGTTGCATATTTAATCTAACTATATTTGACTACTACATGTTTCATCATGTTCACTAATGTAGGGTTAGACAGCTATAGACTAGACGAGAATAATAACAATAGCAATTATACTGTGAGGAAACTAAACGTGTGTATATTGTATATAAGCAAATGTGTGTATATTGTATTTATTTTTTTATTTTTTTTGAGGCGCTCATCATCAAAAAAAGTGTTTTCTTTTGTTTTAGGGACATGAACTCGGTCTTCAACATGCTCCTATTCTGACATGTGAACTGTACACTTTGATCATTTGATGTATTGTTTGGACATTTTGTTAAACACATGTAAGAAAGAATAAAGTAAAGTAAAGTAGTTTAATAAACAACATAAACAAACAAAAAAGAGTAGCTCTCTGCCAATTCTGTTGTGTAGCTCTCCAAACAAAACATTTTGGGGACCCCTGATTTACGCTGTATGCAGACTTCTACCCTAACAATGTTCAGATCCAGATTTAAAAAACGGTCTGTTGCACTGTGCATGTCTGTATCTTTTCAATGTACTGTGATTATTTAAAAGCCTTGTATGATTGTAATGTTTCTTTGTTTTTGTTAAGAACTTTGAGTTGCCTTGTCTATGAACTGTGCTAAACCTTTCCTTTCCCATTTCTATCACTGCAATTCTTATTTGGACAGTACAAACTTGAAATGTCAGTGGCCTAGTAAGAATAATTCTAAGCTTGTAGATAAAAGTTGGAAATTTTAAGCATTGCATAATCAGTTTCTGTTCTGAGTGTGTCCCAGTGCTTGAGTAAGTTTAGTTGTAGATATCATATACCAATACACTATTATACCTCTATTTTAGTACCTGATCACAGCAGAGAAATAACATATGACTGTGTCTTGGGACCGTCCCATGGTCGTGAGGGGCGTGAATGGGGATAATCTGTCTGGTATGTGAGTATATGTCTGTGTGTTTGTGTGTAGAGCTGAACAAGGCTTTGTGCCGTGGTTCAATACGACCAGAACAAAACCATCACTGTCTTCAGACGCTTCTGGATGACAGCTGCTGTATTCAATTGTATGTAAAAAAAAAAAAATAAATAATAATAATAGTTTTAAAAGTATGTAAATATAATATTTTTAATGATTTGGAAATACTGTATGGTCTTTTACATTAAAGTTGAGCAACGTTGGATTTAATTCAGAATTATTTACATGTTGTACTTCTCATAACTGCAATATGTGTAAACGCCGTAATTCAGTCAAGGTTCACATTAATCTTGAGACAGTCATGTGTGTGGTACACAGTATTAAACAATGATACAATCTGAATTTGTTATGAGAACATTTAAGGACAGTTCAGATTATAACTTCATATCAACAACGTGGTCAAAGGGTAAAAACGGAGGTTAAGGCAAAGGCGTGATTTCAAATAAAAATACATCAAAGATTTTTTTCATGTAAATATTGTAAATGTGATCTTTAGCAGCCTTTAATGATCCTGACTCCTTTTCTACTGCTTATTCTTGTTTCCATCGTTTCCTGTGGTTGCAGACAGATGGTATCAAGTTGTGGCTGTAATATAAGTGTTTTATAATTGTTTCTATCTCTGCCGCCTCTTGGCTGTCACTCTCCTCTGCAGCAGAACCAGATAATGAGAGGATTTCACCCACAGTGGTTCTTATTGATACATTTGCAGTTGGGCAGAGGGCAGTAATATGAGACGGCTTGACCGCTGGAGGTTAAGCCAGTTAAATGATGCAGGTTAAAGTTCAAAACCATGGGCAGTATGTGTTTAACCTGGCATTTTAGGACCTTGGAACATATTTGAAATAATTTGGAATATTGGAAAAATAATTTGAATGTGCCAACATTTGTGCATGTCTTCAGGATTAAAAATTTAATCTTTTTGGTGGAAAAAAAATAAAAATAATAATATTTTGAAACTAATAACAATGGTATTGACTCGGCACTCGGGCTAAATATTAATACAGAGATTCTGATGAGAATGAGGCTTAGAGCGAAAGGTAAAATTATATATCATAGACTATAGATTACAAAATCCAAGTTCTTAATATAATTGTGTAGGCTTTTAGTAATTTAATTAGTTTTCTTCAACATGAAATTATGTCAATGTTCTTATCAGGACTACGCTTCCTGGAGAATTGTACCTGTGGTGCATGTAATGCAGGTGGGTGAAAGCTGGAGCTGTAAGATCATTCACTGAACACTAGATTAACAACTGCAGACCATCCTTCACAGTTTACCACCGGAGCAGCAGAGCATTCAAGGGGCAACAACAACAATATGACAACGGTTATGAGAGAGAAACTTTATTGACTCCACAAAGTCTTGAGGGAGTCAGGCGGATATCCCCCAAACAAAAGCCCCTGGTACAGCCGGTCATGTGATCTCAAGATCAGGAAATGCAGAGTAAAGACTACAGAGAGCCATGTGGGAAAGGTCTCATTAAACACACAGCAGCGCCATGGTAACAGCAGGGGCACATAAACAAGTCAATGGATACAGAGCCGGGGACTTCATCGCTGAAGGCAAACAAACTGCACGTTGCAAAACTAGAAATCCTCATATTTTTCACAAATTAACTGCAGGGAACTCGATTCCAATTCAGATCTATGGAAATGCGAGACCAATCAATGGAAGAAGCCCTGTCTTGTTTTTATTAATTGTGCAAGAAAAAAGGAAACTTGGGGGAAAAAAAATATTTAGCCCATTAGGAAAACTGTCACGAAGCAGAATTTATGCTTGTTCTGCGTTTCGGCCAAAATTACCATCTAAATGAGACTACCCTGTCTGCAAGTTGGAATGTTTCTATAATAACTAAATTCCGTACAGCCGTATACTTTGAGCCTTTACAACATGCATCAAAGTTAGACAACTGTAATAAGTTAAAAGTGTTTTGAATATATCTCCCCCTGCACAGAAACCCTGAGAATCATTCTATTTCCTCTTAAAATGGACTTGGACTTAACACAGTATCATAAAGTCTGGCACATACCTTCTGCACCGATGGACACCAGCTTGACTCCTTTACTAGCGATGAAGTTAAGGGCTTTGTTTACATTTGAAATCTTGTGAACTCTCATCTTTCCTCGTTCTGGTTTAGCCAAGCGCTCGCCTGAAGGACAAAAACATAAGAAAAAAAACTTCAGTGGCGTGTAAAAAAAAATTTTTTAATAAACCCAACATATGTAATCCAGCTGTATTGGTATTTAATTGGGGCGTTAATCTCTATTGAATACACAATTTACTTAATTTCTTATGCATTATGAAGCCCATTAGCAGCCAGATTCAGTCTAATAATATCTATAATATGATTTAAATGGTTACAATTAGCAAATAAAGAGACTGATTGTTTAGAGAGCGTACGTTCTTTAGCACACAAATATAAGCTTCTATAGCCACATTAAAATCTCACTATGCAATTACTACAACATGGTGATTTGATTAGAATGTCACTAAAAAGTCTTTTTACTCTAGCATAAAATAGTCTTGGATTATACATAGGTGATTCCTGACCCGAGATGACTTCCAGCAGCAGCATGAGTTTGAGTCCGTCCCGAAAGTCCTCCTCGATGTTCTCTATCTGTGTTCCGGATTTCCTCAAGTGGGAGTTGCACCATGCTGTGAATGTCTGTGAAAGAAAGAAGAACAAAATGTGAGGAACATTTTATTATTTTCTAGTTTGATTTTTATTCATTTGGAGTTCTAAGCCTTATTTGCCTTTTCTAATATCAGCTAACAAGAACTTTGGACTACACATCATTGTCCATTGGTGTTTAGGGAAAAACATGATTCATGGGAATCAACGACCATGTGTTTTAATCAGAACAATATCTAATCAGCATGGCTTTTTTTGGTCTATTAAGTCAGCAGCATCAGCAATCTTGCCAAAGCAAAATCCATTTTCAATTGTCCATATTGTCAATCCAGGAGGACATCAAACAAGCACACA
>JAPMNZ010959283.1:0-11807 GCA_029875035.1 Pomatoschistus microps | reverse complement strand
CATTATATGTTTACTTTTCTTGTTGATATATGTTTTTATGTTTGTCCAGAATGTCCTAATTAAGATTTGTCATCATGTGTATTCTATGTCTGTATGCATTTTATCATCAAAATCTAATGATAACTTGTTTTGCAGAGGGTACAATATAGAGGAGCTGGATCATCATATTGACAAGCTGCACGAGTACAATGACATAAAAGACATTGGACAGTCGCTTCTTGGTCGAATAGGTGAGATGTGACTGTTATGCGTTAATCAAAAAACATTGTGAGATTAATGATTCAGTGCAGGACCCCAAATTATAGTTCTTCTAAAGTTTGTAGCAATTTCTTATGTATATGCAGTCACTCAAAAAGACCCATTGGAAAATATAGGAAAAGGTACTACTTGTAGTATTGCAAATACTGCTAATACTACAAAAGATAGAAATACATGTACGATGAGTCACATCAGTTTAGCAGGAGACAATTGTTTTGGATGCAATAAAGAAGTGAGTCCATTGATCTCTGTTCTCCTGCAGTCAGTGAGACATAGATCCCAGCAAGTAAGTAAGTAAGTAATCCCAGTGTTGTATACATAGTTTTGATCACACACATTGTTAATGTTTATTAACTGAAGTAATGGCAGCATGTATGAAGAGAAGAGGCCCCAGAATTGACCCCTGTGGAACTCTGCAGGTTTGGGCCATATGATACGGAGACACAATTTCTAAACACTATAAAGTACTTTAAAGTACACAGAATATCAAAATAGAATACTGTTGTGTGTCTTTGTGTGTTTGCGCACGCATGTTTGTGTGTTTATGCGCGCTTTTGTGTGTCTTTGTGTGGTTACATCTACAGTGTGTGGTTCTGTTTAGTCCAACGAGCGCTGTGACGATAACTGGACTTGGCCGCTGGCTCCTGGTGCAGGCTCAGAAATAGTTTTAGCGATAGTCCACTTTTCTGTCGCTGTTTTTGGGGTGCACCGCTGGTCTGCTGCTCTGACCCTCCACATGGCCCCTATCAGCTCTAGAGACTTATTTACCACTCAAACTGCCTCCAAATGTAATCTTATAAAAGTCATTGAGTTAAAAATGCATGCACTCAAGTTTAAATGACTTGAATGATATAAGTGCTGATGCTGCTGGCCTCCCCCCATTTCCACACAGCTCAAGGAAGGGAAATTAACAGACCTGGCCAGTGCGTTTGGGTTCAAATTTTGATGGTCGGATTGGCCAGGACTAATGGAGCTGGAGGAAATAATGTGCATGTTTTTAGTGTTAGGGGAAACTGGAACACCCAGAGGAAATTTATGCAGATACAGGGAAGACATACAAATCACACACAGAAAGGCCCTGTTCCGATCGGGATTCGTACCCAGGACCTTCTTGCTGAGAAACGAAAGTGCTTTCCACTCAACAACTTTGCCACACCTTCATTTTTAGGATTTTTTTCAGTCAATATAAAAGAAAGGAAATGTTCTTCTTGGTAACATTTTGAGAAATGTACAATATTTAATTATGTTTAAAAACGATGCATGACTAAGTATATTATGATGTTCCTTATATTCATTTGCATCCTCTGTTAGTTTTTTTATTAACAATCACCATCAGCGTTACCCCTTGATTTAGGTTTTTAAGAAAGACTCGAGGCCAATCACAAGGGTTTGTTTGTCTGTGATTGTTAGTCATCAAGAGGATGTTTTGAGTTTTTATTGTTAGATAATATATCTCATTTAATTCTATCAGGAAATACAGTGGTACATTTTGAGGTAACCACTAGAGGGCAACTTAGTTTTAATGTTCTGGGATGGCAATATTGTTTTGCAATTAATTAATTTGTGAATTATCTCTGTTAATGTTGCTTGGTTTGTGCCTAATTATTACATGCTTACAGAGATTTTCGTCTTCTATTTTCTTGATTTTTATCACAATCTGAATGGCATGACAGTGAACGGAGGTGACGTTCGTTTCTCTCTCCTTTACACAATGGTATTCATTCAGTTACAGCCACACAATCCCTGCATCTGTCCTTTATACAGATGCGTGCTTACAGTGGCCCATACACAGCGTCAAATACAAACCGCTCTTCCTCTCGTTCTACTATCTGTCCTGTCGAACACAGACGCTTTTATGACACTTCACTCTGTTAGTCTGAGAGGTCGTGGGCAGGACATTGCTCTCACTATAGACGATAGGGCCCTTAGTTCCCCCCCAAAAGAGGCCGCCTTTGTCCTTGTCACTATTCCACAAGAGTGCCTGTATACAGACTCAGACATCTACAAATCATCTCATATGACATGTATTAGCATTACAGTTCTGCTGTTCAAAATCCAATTTAATTTTTTGAACATTATTTAAGCATGTACAGGTGAAACCTGCACATTAAGAATATTATTCAAAAGTGGCTTTTACTTCTGTAATTAAACTTACCACGTGAAAGTAACATGATAGACTTGCAAAGTGAGATACATCAAGTCTTTATTTATCATGTTTATAAGATTATGATTAGCTTTAGCTTTATTAATCTCACAACAGGAGAAATTTACATGTCACATTTGGCATGGATAGAACACTCAGAATTGTGCAAAAAGTAAGAAATGTGCAACATGTTAAAAGAGAAGAGAGCCGAAGTGACGAGCTGCACAGCGGGGGCTGGCCCCGGGAAAAAATAAAAAAATGGACAGATTTTGTGAAAAAATTTAAATGATCTGAAAGCCATAATCAACATCTTTAGTCTATCATAGGTTAGTTTACTGAATTACAGAAATAAATGAGCTATTTAAAGATCCCAATTTTTCAAGTTCCACCTGTATGTTCCATTCACAATAACTATTTCGGGAGAAACTCGAGACGAAGATTGCGCTTGATTACTTATTGTCAAGATGCATAAATAAACACCAGCAGACTTAGATTGAGTACTAATATAATTATTGCATTTGGATTGGAGGTTAGCAGAAGGGAGTTTAATAGAAATTATGAGCTTGTGAACCCCTGGGAGTAGAACCTGGTGTCAAAGAAGCTGAGCCGAAGACATGACATGAGGAGGTGGGTCGCTGGATGAGCTACAGAGAGCTTAAAGGCTCTGTTAAAATGCAGCCATGGAGTGATGATGAGCTCAGGTGAGGCTGATTGCTGTTGAGCTCAGGGGCAGGTGTGCAAAGGGAGGAGTCCAGGAGGAAAAAGGAGAAACCTCAGGGAGAACCACATTGAGAGAGGGATCCACTCCCTCGAATGGAAAGGCTGTAGATGCAGGAGTATGTATAAACCACCAACAACGAATTGGCTAAAGGGGAGCACAGCGGTGCCACTTTTAAGGACCCCCAAAGACAAAGAGGGGGACAAGACTGCAGTCTGCGTCTGACTGTACCCGAACGAGGTGGCCCTAAGCCGTGGTCCCACCAGTCGCCATAAGAGGGGCCGTGAAGCCTGAGGATATGGGAGAAATAAGTGATACAGGCAGCAGCACCTGTGCTGATGGAGCAGCCACAGCGATAATGTGGCAGGGACAATGTGACAGTGGTGGCGGCAGCGGTGGCGGCACCTGCATTAATGCTGTGAGAGCAGCGGCTGCTGTAGTGATGCGGGCAGGTTTATTGATTTGACCCCGGCGATGACAATTGCTAAAGGGGAGATCATGCTGAGGAAGATGATTTCTGATCTCCCAAAAACATAGAGCTCAACGAGAGTTCGACCCGGTCTGTGTGTGCCGGGAATGCGCAAAACAACATGAGATATGGCACCTAGCATGGCGTATGGCCGGAGTGGGTATGCAGAGATGAGTCCGGATGCATTCACGTTTGTGCCCAACAGTCATCATCTTGGTCCCATACCGCCCCTGTAGAGGAGAAACCTTAACGTGTTTTTGGCTCTGACAAATACTGAACTTGTTTAAAACCGTTAGGAAATCAAGGAGGAGGTACAGAGTGCCACGGTTGTTATAAGAACTCATTCATGCCTGTTTCAGTGATGTGTCTTTGGGTTGTGACCTGGACATCACATGTCTTGGTGTCTTTGGCCCTCATTTATGAAACGTGCGCAGAAAAGGGTGTACATTTTGGGTGTAGATTTCAAATACACAAGATCCACCGTGGGATTTATGAACTTGTGAGAACCGCCTGAGATCACAGCGTATGCAACTGTGGCTGTTGATAAATGCCGCGGCTGAAAACCAACATATTTATGAAAGTCACGCCTATAAATATGCAGCAACTGCCTGTTTCACGTCCCGTTTTTGCGACATGGCTGAATGGAAGTCGGCCAGGAAGACTGTTTGGAAGCCTAAAAGGTCTGTGGCAAGCAATCCTGAAGAGTTGAGTTTGTTCGTGTTTGTTTAAAAGAACATATATGCTATATTCAGCTTCGTATTTTGAACAAATTTGCAACACTTTTTTGATACATTGCAAAAATCTCTCTTGAACTGTAGAAGTAAATTATTGATGAATTAATCAATTAATTGATTAGTTCATGTTCTTGTGAATGCAATGGAGCGACCTCTGTACACCTGAGAGAGGATGAGAAGCTTTTGGGAAGTTGTGGTCCAGGATTTCACAGAGAATCTCTGGATCCAAAACTTCTGAATGACGCGCACCACATTTGAGGAGTTATGCGACGGCACCTCTAGTAGCACCCGCTGCACACTGCCCAAGAGATAAGCTCATTGCCATCCTGTCTATAAACTGCCCCATGTGGACAGGGCAGTGAGACATTTGGAGTGAGCGAGACTACAGTCCATCGGTGCGTTTATGAGGTGTGTGAGGCTTTCACAAAACTAATGAAAAAAAATACATTGCTTAGCCAGATTTGAATGAGGCAAAACAAATAGCCATGCGTAATTACGCAGAGCAGGGCCTGCAACAGATTTACAGAGCAATAGATGGGTCACACATCTGTGTGTAAGTAAGTCAAGTGTATTTGTATAGCGCCTTTCACAGACCAGGATTACAAAGCGAATCACATTTAAAAACTTACAGAAGAAAATAATACACATACAAGTCAGATTTAAAAACAGGGTCCTCCTCATGAACTGTGATTTATTCAAAGTTTGCGTGTCTCCATTAGACATTTTCTGATGCACAAATTCAAAATTGCCAATGTTTATTGTTGTCCAAATCTTGAATTTCATGTTTTCGTGTTTCGTGTTTTGATGAAGGTTGAGATGAGCGTATACATTTACGCCACCTCCAGACTTTGCGTATAGCCTCTGCGTACCATATGCTCACTTCCGGATTGATTAATGCCAAAAGGTGTACTTTTTTCCGTACGCCACAGTTACACCCTGATTTGGCCGTATGCAAGTTTCATAAATGAGGGCTTTGTGTGTATTGTATGTATTTTCTGTTTCGAAATATAGCAGACCCATCAGTTCAAACCAAATTAAAGGTGACAAAATGAACAATCGTGAATCTTGATGAAAAAAAAGAAAATCACAAACCAAACAGTTACTGATGCAATCATCAATGCAAAGTAGCATGGCAGGGGAAATATTATAATGAAAATGTATTGGAGAAAAGTTGACGAGGAGACAGTCCTTCCACAAACTATGGTACAAGTTTTTTCTAACAGATTAATTTGCAAGTGATATAACATTCAAGATTTTAGCACAAATCAGTTGTGTCCATCTTCATTATGTGGATTTATTTAGTTGAATGCTGTTTAGAGAGAACTTGCTGGATTTAGACGAGAGGAACACAATATAGAGTTATTGTAAGAGTCTCTTTGCCTCATCAGTATTGATCCCATAGCAAAATGTTAAATATATTATCAAAAATAAAGCTTTTTTTTTTCAACAATTCACAATAATACAAGTGTAGAATCCCTTTATTGGAATGTTGTTTAAATATGTAGTATAACTTGTTTTGCATTTTGTTTGTCCAACATAAAGACTTAAAAAGGTCTAAAAGAGGAATGCTTTGAATGTCTTTGAGGATGGTCCTCTCTATTTCACTTGTTTGTTGATCTAAAGATGTGACTTAGGTCAAGCATTATTGCATGCAAAAACGACTGATTGAACCAGTCTTACTAGTTCAATATTTTGGGGTATAAAAGTTAGGTACTGCAGATTTATATGGCATCAGATTATTTTTATGACTATATTACACGCAAAGAATCTTTTGAATTTTCCTCAAAACCTTCAACTGGCCCAACTTCATGAAGCATTCTTAAAAAGTAATTGGTTCTTCTATACCAGACAAATGTAAGATGCCAATGCTGTTGCTGTTACCAATACTTCTGTTTTTCTCTTCTTAGAAGAAAAGATGAACGTTCATACTATCACCCCTACATTTTTGTCTCAATACATCCAATTCAACAGCTGCAATATTCATACTTCTTGCCATTTTGTGTGTGACTAAACTGGCCCAAATGCTGTGAACTCCTTTTTAAATGTCCTGTGTTTTGTTTTGTAGCTGCTTTGAGGGGAACCACCACCCGGGACCTCTACCGTCACTTTGGACTTGATTTAGATGACTGACAGAAAATGCACTTTTGCACCTTGAATGTATACATGTACAATATTTGGATGTTTTTTGTTTTTTACATATTTACAATTTCTATTTGTGGTCTCAAGCCAACATCAGCTAATGTCTTTGTGGAAAATGCACTTGTAATAAGTAGTTTGTCCTGTTATGGCAGTGTGTCAGCCATGAACATGGAGGATTTGAAGAAACTGTAACTGGGGGTTTCTTGCACTTTCTTGCACTAGTGTGAACATATGAATTACCCACTTCCTGTCTTGACTTAAACACAAGCCACCAGTCCAGTGAGTATTGTTGGGTGTGCCCTTATCTGTCAAAGATAAGCCCTAACATTGTTGGTCCTTTTGAAACAGCAAAAACAGAAAAGTGTTCACATTTCATTTGCAGGTGAAAGCTCATGCATGCTCATCTTATCTTTGTTTATAGCCATAATTTTTGCAATCATATCTCTTGCGCATCACACCCAAAGGTCAATGGGGAATTTAAAAGACAGGTCATATATAAGTGCTGATTGAAGTAGTTGCTATAAACACATTGTTAAACATTGTTAATAGAAACTGCTTGTTAACTGCTTGTTAAAAGCATTTTTTTTGTTTTTTCCTTTTGTTGAGGAAGTAACCGAGTATGATCCTTCACATAAGAAACGTCTCAAGATGTCTTGTATGGAGTCAGAGGACACAATCATTATCACTTTTATATTTAATGTGTATGTCCTGATGTTAATATTTGAAAATACATTGTATACATTTGTGCATTTCTCACTTTCTAAGATTAATAAAATTCATTGAGTTATACATTGCTTCATTGTTACCAACATTACCAGGGACATTTTGGGTATTTTCCCCATTATAGACATTGGCTTGTGGAGGTATAGTTTGGAGTGGTTAAGTATGAATTAGTTATGTCCATTCAAAGACCCTAATCCGCACATGTCCATACCAGTTTTTAACCCTGTTTCCACCAGTCCTACTTGGTTCTATTTTACTGGTTTACTACTGGTGGAAGTAGGGAATATTCTCCATACACTTTACGCCTGTGTTCGGTGATGCATATGTGATCAGCCATAGTATGTTGACAGCACTGGGGTCTGTCACTACCGGATGGAAACAGACTGGAAAGCGTCCATGGCCGTGTGCTCGTGTGCGCAGCCCCTGCATCAGTGCCGCAGACCCCGCCTGTCTCTGCTGGGTGTCTGTAAACGCAGTGTGAACAGCTGATTGGTCAAGGCGCACGTCTATCAATAGCTTCCCTACACTGTGGGATGCTGACGCTGGTGGGCGGGCGCAGCTAAGGAAATTATAAGGTCATTTGAATTACGCTAGCGAGCTTATCGCCAACAATAAACGGCAGAATGTCTATGAATGGCTGCGATAGAGAGCGAACGATGAACGCTGGGTCAAAGTCGACTTGTGCGGTCAGGTAAAACTGTTCTGGCGGCGGAGGCCAAGCGCATCCCCCGGCGTGCGTTCAGCGGTCGCACGGTCTCCCGGTGCGTGTGCGCATTTCACTGAGCCTCTGACAAGCGGAGAGCCGAGAGGAGCCAAAGGACGAACAGGCTTGTAAGCGGATAAAGGTGGAAGCCACACAACGAGCTGCAGGATTTCCCGCACCTTCATGTTGTGACCGAGAGAGATAGTTAAAAGGTATGTGGCTTATTCCCAGTACTGTTTCACGGATGGGGGTTGTGCTTCAAGAGCCAGGTGGCGTGTATTGTCCTTTACCAACCTTGTGCTCGCATAGCTCATTCTAACAATCCCTAGCGTGTGCAAACTTCAGTCACTCTGAAGTCTCGCTGAAAGTCGTTTTGAGCTCTAAGAGACATTTCTGACATATCAGCCCCTCCATCTAAGCTGACGACAACGGATCATCCCTGGGTTGAGATGATGTGTATTCAGATTCCCAGGCGCGCTCCATGATAATATTAGCACACAACAGTGTAACGCTAGCTCCCCTAATAATGCTATTCTAAAACCTGATACAAAAGCACATGGCACGATTACAGAGATGCTGTTGGCAGCTGTGGGCAGAGCCTCATTTGGCTACCGCAATATGATGCATTGTAGGCGTAGCGCTTCTGAAATTTCCGGGTAAAGCAAGAGCTGATGATGAAGCTGCTTTCAGCGCATCTGTACAATCCTGGCAAAGCAGGATCATGTTCGTTTGCTTTTCCTGTATGTTCTTTGACTCATCCATACACGCAGGGCCACTTGTACGCTTTTATCCATATGTAAATAAATAAATGTAAAGGAAACATCACCTCCTTAACCAGAGCATTTCAGATATAGCGTGCCCATTACTTTGTCAGCATCTTGCATCCATTCAATTAATGCTCGGTGCAAGTGCTGTTTCCTTAAGATTTCAACCCCGAAAAATACTAATAAATATGTTAGAAGTGGTGTGTAAACCTATCGTTTTAGCTCTAATTGCTTCGAGCTATCATGTAGCAGTGAACACCACAGTTAATGCATGCCCCCTCTTGTGACGCTGTGAATTTACCTCTTTAGGCCTTATAACAAGCCATGTTTATTTAGAGCAAATAAGTGTACAAGAAACAGAAGTAGAATATCATAAAAACATAAATAACCCTGAGTTACATTTACATAATCATACACAAGATAAACTCTTGCAGATACTCGAAAAGGAGTGGGAAGAAGAAAAAAAACGTATTTAATCCCACCCCTGGTGTCTTCAAACATATTACTCATTGAGCTTCCTATTAGCTCCTGTACAAAAACAAAGCGAATTTAAACAAACTGTTAAAGTTTTAAAGTAAACATTAATGGGTTTAAGGACATATACAGACAAGATACATTTTACAACTAAGGATGCAAAACAACTGCATGAGGAAGATACCAGCAATGGTAAAAGACCGTAAATACATAAAGCTTAAGGCATTTGTATGAGAAAAATACATGAGTGTTGATTTATGCTTACATAGATGTCAAGGAAGACATTCTTATGTTTGTGTGCATGCTCAGAATGCCAGAAGTTATTGATTCCCTTGTTTACTTTTTAATGGCCATTTTGCTTGACACTAGCATGTCTCAGTGTCTTTATTTTAGTCATGAAAGACATACTTTGACTGGATTTACTTGTTTTATCTAGGTTCTTGTGGCATGTCGGCCTGTGTAGCTTGTTTTTTGTTGTGACAGCCTCAAGGCCTTCTGTCTCATTTACACATGTGTTGAATCTTTCAGGATGATGCGTCTGGCCTGTTGCACAGCACTGCTGTTTGTGCTGAGGCTGCTGGTGGGTCTGCCTTGGTACCAGGTCACTCCGGCGGTCCTCATCTTCTACCTGGGGAGTGGAGGATGGAGTTTTCTGCAAATATTTGCCAAAACTGTTGGAAGAGACCTGCAGTAAGCATGATTTTCTGTACACAGTATAAACAGTGCACAATCCTCCTCCTGTTTTTGAGAAGTCAATCTATATTAACGTTAATTCTGGACCTGGTTTGAACCACAACTGTAACCCTAAACTTCACACGAGTTCTAACCCTAATGCTGCGTTCAGACCAGATCATGCGTTGCGTTGGCTTTCAATGCAAAGTCAATGGTGACGCGCGGTCGAGCGTCGAAATGCATGTGCGTCTCGGAATGCATCTCAGAGCCCGCCGGCTTCCTCCGCCACTTCTGGCGCGTGCCACCGCAGGCCAGGACTTCTGGTCTGAAGACCCCTGCGTCTGAAAATTAGCTTCAGCGTTCAGCATAACCCATAGGGCCAACAACTTTGACGTTGATCCTGCACTCTTGAATACTTGGTTATATCAAATCGTCCATAAACATAAGTGCTATAATATGTGCTAAGTATTTTCTAATTTAGAAATTAGACTCGTATATGTTAGGTAGGTTTTGTAGAAAAAAAAATGACAGAGGCAGCGTCTAAACATGCTTGTCAGATTCCACAGCTTTTATCATAGTTTTAGAACATATAGAAAAAAACCTTAAAATGTGGATATCAGCAGGCTTAACACCGTATGGGATATTATTTCGAATTTCACGGGTTATTACCATACAGCAGTATGTTTCATGTCTTTTTCTTTAAGGTTCTCTTTAAAAACTTTTTAGTTGAGTAAGTTAAAACTTGCAGACAAAGAATGAAGGGGGGAAGGGCATAGCATTGTCCCTCTACCTTAAGCTAATATTTGCTGTTGGTTGCCATGATACAGGAATGGCAGTCAAACTTCTTGGCCTGTAAAATGAAATGGGACCATACTACAATATCCCATACTAGACTATCAAAGCTACAATATTTGAAAATTTAACTTGGTTATGTTTTTTGGTTATGTTTATGATTGACTTGCTTTCACTACAATGGAATTCAGAAAAACTTTACGTATCTAGTTTTCTCTAGTACTTTTGTATTGGTTAGGATTTGTTTGTTGTTGATAAATGCTGAATTGCTGCTTTCTACAACAATAAAACTGTATATCTAATCCACATGATTGTATTCACTAAATTACAGCCAGTTATCTGATCTCTTAAGTGATAAAAACCTTTGCACCAACTCTCTTACAAAATGTATATCTCAATTGTGCCAGTGTTTTGTTAAACTTTGAACTTTTTGCTTGTCTATCTCGATAATGTAGCACTAGAAGCCTTCCGATTACCTGTAATAGGACGAAAGTGAAGCTACAGTACGTGCCTTCAGTATGAAAATCAAACGAACATTACTCACAAAAAGTGTAGTGTTCATCATGTGAAATTTAAGGTTGATCCTACTCTGGACTGCAAGGTTAGTGAGCGAGTTTACAAAATGCTAGTGAAAACCTAATTGCCCACCTACTCAAATTGAATCAGATTGATTTAAAATTTATGTAAATAGTCCATATGGTGGTCTGCGCTGTTTCTAATGCGGTTGAGCCTGCATTTATTGAATGGAATTGGATAGGCCGGTGGTGCATTTGAGTGCATAGGGAAAAGCCAAACTTGTATTGTATTTAGATGGATTCAGAGTACCCGGGTCGGGTACTCACTCATGTTCACAGTTCCTTGCAAGTTTTAAGTCTTCCAAAATCCAATGATTTATTCTGCATGTCTAAAGTAACACGAATAGTGTGTGGTTATGAAGTGGTTTAAAGTTTGAGTAATATGGGATATTAACAAACTTTGAGACTGTCAAAAGGTCTGGAGCCAAGATCCAAACTTGTTAGACCCATTTGATAATCCCACCGAAGTGGATTTGTTTATTTACATTGGGTGCTTTGTAAACTTGTTCTCTAAACTGTTCTTTAAAATAGTAATAATAATTTATTATATATGTATATATATTAGGGCCGGGACTTTAGCGCGTTAATCACGATCAATTAACGCCAGAAGATTAGCGCGTTATAAATAAATTAACGCATTTAA
>JAPMNZ010959275.1:0-16661 GCA_029875035.1 Pomatoschistus microps | reverse complement strand
CCTTCTCACTTCCCTTTTGTTGTTTGCTTTACCTTGAATGGAATGGCCGTCCTGTTTCCTCTATGTATGATTTGCATTGGGTTTTGTATATTGCATTGGATTTTTGGTTTGGTGAAATGTTATCTATAATTCCTTCTGAGGGGAAAACAGGGAATAATTTCTTTACATACTGAGCAACATTGCTTACTTACTTACACATAAGTCGCACACTGCATAATGGCAGCAAAACAAGCTGTGTAGCAAGAGTGAAACATTTATCATAAAATGTAGGCTTTTGCGCACACTTTTCTTTCCTTTATTAATTTTTCCTTGTATAAATATGTTTGAGAATGTTTAAAGTGCTTCACATGGATTTTAATGTGATTTCCTGAGGTCTTGGGTTTACTGCGCTGAGAATTAAGAAGTTTTATATTGGAATTTGGAAGTTTGTTTTGACCCTTTTATTAATCCAAGTTCCTGTCTCCTATAGCGCTGAAAAGCCGGTTTGGGTCCAACAACATGCAACCCTTTTCCACGCAGCCTTTCAACAAATTAGAATCACGGGGTATAGTGGGAGAAAGACAACTTTAAATACATGATTCTACCATTATTGTCTTTCAAAAGAACCTTAACCTGGTAAATACAAAAAGACGACTAAAATCCAAAGCTTTCTGACACTCACAGAAACGACCTGACGTCCAGTCCTCTGTGGCGGATCTGCTCCATCATGTGATCCCAGCTGCCCGGGTTGGACCTGGACCTGCCCGCCCCCGTGCCTCTGCACCGGGACGCTCCAGCCGGACTCCCCCGAACCCCTCGAGGACCTCCACGATGCCCCCCTCCGCCCGGGCCCGTGTGCAGCTGGCCCAGGCTCTGAGAAGTGACCGGGGGGTCGTTGGGGCCTGGAGGGGGCTGGTGGGTGAGCGGCTGCTGGAGACTCTGCTGACGGACCAGCGGTCGAGGGCGGGCCACGGCTGAGGACGGGATGTGCTCCAGAGTGGACGCAGATGACAGGGAGGCGTCCCCAAAACTGTCCACACACACAAGAACAACACAGACATCAGTCAGAGTTATGCAACAGGGAAAGACGCATGAATAATACAAGCACCAGGAAATGATAACTTGTAGAAGGAGGAATGATTAAAAATAGAAACGAGAATGCAGAGTTCGTGCTAATACACTGTTGTGGGAATATGCAAGTGGGAGAGGATCAGGGGGATCTGAACAACACACAACACACGCAAATCAAGAAGAATACTTACAAACTGCTGCAGACTTCTGTAAGAATAACAGTTTTGTGATGCAAATTTAATGGGTGTCATAGTTGGCACATGGGTTTGTAATGAAATCTCTACCCCAGAAATGCGTTATAATGACTCTTCTTTGGTTTTTAAAGTCCTAATGACCAGCTGAATAGGCAATCATCGTTTTTGTGTGGTTTTTTACTGTTACTGATGACATAAAAGTGCTGTATAACTAACATGGATTGAAATGAAGTTTAACCCCAGCCGAAGTCTCATTTCCGTGGAATGAGCCCTGGTCCCTGCGTGCTTCTGGAAATTGTTTCTGAACATTACCTCTCCTTAATTAGGCCTGACCTACTTGTGCTGGCGTCTCAGCTCTCCCTGGTCTTTATAAAAAACCCAACTCCTTCGCCTGGCTCGGTGCACGCTCCTCATCTCCTGTCTCCAATCCCGTTTTTTCCCCCACATCTATCTATTTCCTCACATTCACAATCACTCTTTGTCAAAGCACACACTCTTAATTACTGCCCACAACTCACACAATCATGTAATAGGCCTCACCTCTTATCCCCCCCCCTCAATCACTGGCCTGGCTGATGACTGTAAGCTGCTACTAAACAGCTCTATCTAATGGTGTGCTGGGAGGATTTATGGCCGAGACTTAGTGTTGTGTTAGTGGAGCCCTCTGGTTTTGACTCCGGCTGTAGAGCCCAGAGAGAAGGCCCCGGAGGAGAGCCGGCGAAGTATAGGATCAAGTAAACACTATAGTCTATGCACTCTGCTCTCATATACAGTACAGCCCCCCATTAGCCATCCCCAGAGCCCAGACCTGCATAATGTCTGGAAAGAATAAATGTTACTCAATGGACTGTTGGATATGTGTCTTTTGTGTAGTATTCTCATAAAGGTTAAATCATTCAAATAGGCTACTTAATTCTGAATAATGTGAGTGTATCTAATAAAGGAATGGATGTAGTGTAAATGGCAGCTGTATCTTGTACAAGCTTAGTTTGAGTTGAGTGTCAACAGCAAATAACAAACGTGAGTGTCTTGAATAAACAGTCAGATAACTGTTTGGAATTCCAGCGCTGGCAGCAGTACATGTAGACTTATTATTTATGTATGCCAACTCCATAACAAATCCAGTTGAAGCTGTTGTTTCGCATACTTGACTTTTGCATGCCTTAAAGCTGGGGTACCTAATTTTCTAGCTGAAAAAAAAAAGAAAAATGGAATAATGTAATATGATCCGTTTAACACGTTCAAAGATCTCAAACTTTATTTCTTAAATTCTAGCTTAATCGTAATTTTGAAAACGTTTTGTTCTACCATTAGTTTTCATATGCATGTGTTTTTTTGGCCCCTCTAAAAATCCAAAGAGGACCCCCTCACTCAGCAAATCAGCTCTTCGCCAAAAGTATGAAATAGTGAGTCATAACTTATATATTTGTGGTCGGATTTACTCCCAAAAATTTACTTTTGCAGGAGTATTTCTGTTGGGACAAACAACATGCATCATTCATGAATTTAAAAAGTTAGGTCGCCCAGCTTTAAATGCAAACAGTGAGGATACAATTAAAACGCTTTGTATTGTTTAACTTTAGTCACACATATACTTTAGTCACAACAGTTGTTTTAGCAGATGGCAAGTCAGTGATGTCAATTAGACAACAGATGATTTACACTTTCAGGTTCTGTTACATTTACATTTCAAACTAGAAGCCAACTAATCTCTTTTATACTTTGCTTTTATTATGTGACTATGTTTGTTATAAAAGAAGTTAATGTATTACTTGCACAATCACTTTAACTATAGTTGGTTAGTCACAATTATGAATAATTCATAACTGTTAATAACTAACTAATTAAAAACAATTTTTTTGATAATATATGTTAATCCATCCTTATGGCCACTTCACTTTAGTAATAAACTAAAACATATGAAATGCTCTATATGCCTGCTCCCTGTTATGTGAGTTGTACATGTAAATATAAGGCCACTATAGAATTGCTAATGATCCCAAATCTTGTTACAAGCGACATCACTGCAACCAGCGAGTGCCAGACGTGTTGGATCTGCTGCATGTGTTGATACATTTTCTGTTTGGTGTCATTGGCTTTGATATATTATTTAAAGTACTCATTCAGGTTTTATTGTGTTTTTTCCCCTCTTATATAATAGACAATACTGTACGGACCAGTGGAGTTTTCATATGCCTGAGTGTTAGCCCTCAATCAACTGTATCCTATTACTGACTCGCAGGGTAATTTCCACATTTCGTCTTCCTTGAAAGTCAATTAAGATGACTATAAACCTTGAATGATTTTGTAATTAGGGAGAATTGAAGAGAGTGAAAAAAAACAAGGTGACAGAGACAGAGAGAGAAAATAGCAGCAGTGAGTCAGACGAGACCATATTAAATCCTAGAATAAAAACCAGTTCAGAATGAGAAAAATAAACAGGTACACAGCCAGAAAGCAGGCCACGGCACACACACGGCACACGCTATTTCACAATTAAAATCCACTGGAAAGCAAGTGTGTGGTGGTTGTACTCACAATGTTATAGTTTATATTAGTTTACATATGTATATATTCTAATATTCACAACTGTTTAAATGTTTATCTTGTTTTGACCTTAATTTATTTCTGACATACTATTACTGACATTTGTCTAATCCCCTCTGATGTTATTTTAAGAGGACATTTTGTGGTCAAGAGAAAATCATGATCTGATGAAGGCATAAAGCTGAAACGTCATGAATAAACTAAGATTTTGGACATAAGAGCTGAGTGTGCAATGCTACCCTGTTTCCTAATAAGTGTTGAGAAAGTGTTTAATGAAATGTTAAGAAACAAAGTGTGTTTAATCTTTGTAACTGTGTATATTCTTTATGCCTCCACCTGAGTGCACACATCCACTTAAAGAAAGCAAACTAAACAAACATGTTACATTTACTGCTTATACATTTGTTTATTTAATCATCTGTACAACATATCCCAATTACGTGAGAAGATGAGACAATACTTCTTCTGGCTTTGTTTTGTCGGCCCATGACAGTGGACAATTAAAATGTTTTGGAAAGACTGACTGGTCTGAGATGCTGATGCTGAAAGATGAATATAGCGATAATGCCGAGGTCCTGTACAATGTTTAATGCAGTGATTAATGTTCGATCTGTATTGGATTTTTCAAGTGCTTCATTATGAATGTTAGGGCTGCATGATGAATCGCAATCAAATCAAAATCACAATTTTTGTGGTCACAATCAGTAAACGCAAAGACCGCAATTTGTTGGCAAACAAAAAAAGGGATAGATAAACAAATATCACTTGATTTTGGATAAGCAATATTTTCTCATTCCAAATCCGACATATCCTTATAATTTACAAAAATGAAATTTGAAAAAGATAAAACACTAGTTATGTATATATTACTGTATGTATGTATTATATTGGTTATAATACATACATACAGAACGGTGTGAGAATTGTGATGCAATCACTCAAACATACTGTTTGTCAAAACTAACTCTCTTAAAGTTAGAACAAAATGAGACTTTTAAACAAACAGAATATTGAAAATCGTGTCGCAATCGCTATATATATAATTTTGATATTTTGGCAAAATCGTGCAGCCCTTATGGAAGTTGCTCTGTCAAACATCTGTGGATATGATTTGCGTACAACAGAGAATAATTAATTTCAGTGAGTTTGCGTATGTGGGAGTGCATGCAGAAGAGTCACGTTCACATCTCCTCATTATCCCTGCACAGAACACACATGCTGGAGTGGTGCCCCCCGGGGAGCCCCCACATGCATGTTTCTCCATGCTCCACTCACTTGCTCAAGCGCAGACCTCCGGCATGCAAGTGGCCCTGGACCGTCTGCCAGCGGCCTGCCCTGCTGCCGCCGGTCACCATGCTGCGGACGCTGTCACTGCGGCTTGGCCCCGCCCCCGCACCAGAACAAGCTCCACCCCCTCCGTCACTGGGACCCGCCCCCTTCTCTGCCCCACTGGGACAAACCGGGGGTCCACAAAATCCACATAGAAACACGGACAGACAGCCAAGAGGGTACAGAGGAGAGAGGAGCACAGACGGACAGACGCACAGGGCCCAGAGAAGTCATAAACCAACAGTTAGTCAAAGAATCTAGTGTCAGAAGTCAAGACCAAAACCCAGGCAAGCTGTTCTGACTCCGCAATCATCTGAATAACTAGGACAATTTGTTCCCGTAAAATATTTCAAATTATGAAAAGGAAGTGCATCGCCTGCCACAGTGAGTTTGAGAAAATTGCTTTCAAACTTTTTTTCTGAAAGTGCAAGGATATCGTCACCGCTGATCTCACCTATAAAGTAAAGCAGAAGCTCCTGACAAAGTGTTCAATGAAAACCTATTTTATGCTCATTCAAAATGCACTTTTATTCAGAGTCATGGCCAAAAATCAGCTTGAGAACATACAGAGACACAGTTTAACACCGACATTTCTCTGTGGTTGGACTTGAAACCCTTTGAGCACGTCCTTTATGGAGAATCGATCCTTCCACTTCTCAGGTCTTTAATGATTTGTTGTGAATATTACACAGAGTGGCTTTAAACATCGCCACTACCATCGAAGTTACCTGAAGCCACCGTCATAAGCAGATAACATGGCAGCTTTGATTGTGGGTATTTTTAAAATAAATACATTATTAAATATATTAATTACTATGATACAGTTCCCTTGGTGAAAACAAGGGAACAGGGGAAAAAAAATTAAATAGCAAAAAATTATATTGTTTCCGGTGCTCTGAAATGGCACAGTGCATTAAATTGATCACCGACAGTACATAAAATTAAAAAAATTATAAAAACAGACAAATTCCCTAACGATCAATTAAACATAAGCAGACGCTGTTTCAAAACACTTGATTATAACCTCATTATTCCTAATTGATTGTAAACTCAAAAGTGCCATTGAACGTAACCATTTATGCATTTTCCAGCCCAGTTTTGCCAGACAGCTTTATAACGTGCACATATACTAAACACCTCTTTTGAAAATGAAGCCAATCACTGTATAAATTAAAATGACAACAGCTAATCGGTCGCAGCGCCGCTCACTTCTTCCAGAGGCAGTTCGACATGGCTGCTCCGATACAGCGCTAACAGATGAGCTCGCGGTTTCGAAACAGTCAAGTGAGTTGTAATTAGAGAGGATCCTAATGGAAATGCCTGAACGCCGTGAGCAGAATGTGGAAGGGGGATAGATTAGGGCTTCAGAGAGCAACTAAAACAAAGATGGAGGGGCGGATGACTCAAGTGAAAAACAAAGCAGCGTCATGGGATTCGGTGGAAAGGAAATACTGAACAAAAACTGCACTCTGGAACTTTTTTGAATGGGAAATCCAACACCTGCGTCTACACAGAGACGCCTGGAAGGATCTGCTGAATTCAAGTTTGTATTGCTTTTATCACTCTCTAAAGGTGCGTTCACACTTGTTGGTTTGGTTCTCTGAAACTGGACCAGGTCTGGTTCTCGTGGGGAAAAAAACGCTGATTTATTTCACTAGTGGTTGTGGCAGGATCAGTGAGGATTCCAAACCACCCATGTGTCCTCTCACATATTCAGATCAGCTTTTTCAGACAGAAACATGAATAAAGAAGGACCACCCTCACTCAGCCAATCAGCTCTCAGCCCTAAGGGTCAATCATGATTTGCAGAATTAGTAATAATAACACATTTATTCAATATACAATATGATATATTAACTAAGTGCTGTGGATAAACATTGAATACAACAAACAAAAAGGAAGAGTTATCAAAGTACCTCAAACATCAATTCAATATCAAATACTGTTTAAAACCTGAACCTTATGTTAAAAAACAGGTTTCACATCATTCTGCCTAAGTGGTCATCATAGTAACACACAGCATTGGGCACAAATAGTTATCCAACAGTTTGGAATTTGTTACACATCAGCATGTTGAATTAAGATGATAAACATGCTAAATATATTTTTTTAAGGGGTTAAATGCAAGAATACTTTTCTTTTTCTCCTTTACGTGTGTATCTTCACTTTGCATGACAACCGTTGCTAGGAATCTTTTGCTGGCTCTTTGCAAATAAAGTAATGTCTTTCGTGGACAATATTTTTGAGAGTGTAGTGAACAAAACATATTTGTTTTTGTTGTTTTATGCTGTTATGAGTGTGTGGTGTTTTGACTATGGTATAATATGGCTCAGTAAACTGACTTGGCTTTCGTGAGTTTAAGAGAACCAGACCAAAGTGAACACGCCTGAAGTCAGATCCAGGATCACCTCTCCAGAGATCTGACTTGTAACCTGCAGCTGGCCTCGTGGTGTCACCCTATGGGCCGCTTGGAGGTAGAATGTTTAAGCCATTCTGTGGAGCATTCTGAGCTAAAGCAACAATATCGTTGGTTGGAGGACAAAGCTAAAATTATGACTGTATAGTTCTGATTAGTATTATTACAATGTTTAGGTTGTAAAAATGACCAAAATATTTTACCCGGTTGCCCAAAGCACGATGTAAAAATTAGACGGATTGGGAATTGTGCTGACAAAGACCTTGTGGATGGAAACATGCAGGCGACCCCTGTGCTTTAAGCCATAGCCTCCTCTCATGTACGCTTCACAAATCTGCAAGGACAGCAGGGAATATTTTGTACTAATCAAAAGCTTTATAACTGATGATCACCTTTAATTCATCAACTGTATGTTTGAACCTTTGTGAATCCATTGAGCGCTCGCAATCATCATTTCTTTCATTCTTTAGACGGAGGTTTCTATTCATTTTGAAGATTTTGCTGGTCACAAGAATTGACTATTTTTGGAGAAAAGACTCCTTGCTTATGAACCACAAATGTTTTAATTGGCTCGGCAAACTTACAATATAACTCTGATCAACCCCTTGAAGTCCTTTTCAGAAAAATCACATGTTTGGAGTTGAATAATTGCACAATTTTGATGGTGGTGGAAGGGGCAGAAGGATAAGGTGGAACTGACCAACACCGTGTCCAGACCTTCATCACAACGTTTTTATGGTTAGTTTAGTTCATTATTTTCTATTGTTTCCATTCATGTTGAAGAATTGTATTTCAGTTGGAGGGCAGGTGCCAATACAACTCTATGGGAAGCAATTTTTTAAAGAATTATCCAAATCTATCCCCAGATAATTATTTTCTAATGACCAACATCATGTACTGTCTTTCGGATATTGTCACCACTTCTAGAAACCTTTAAATGAAAACAGTTAAACTATAGTTGACAAGATAACGAAGAAGATGTGGAACTTTGTCACCGTTTTTGTTAAGATTAAGAGATTTTGTATTCATCCCACAGTCGCAAAATGCCATTTACTATAGTTACCAGTCACAATTCTTAATGATAGGCTGTTTTGAGTGTTGTGATGTCACATATTGGCCACCTATTTCCAGTCATGGCCGTGCAACTTGTTAATCTTCCTGCAGGGACTGTACTGTAGAAAGCACAGTGGTTTTCCTGTGGCCTCGGAGCACGTGCAGAGCAGCAGATCGCGTGGGGTGGACGGTGTCGGCACTCTTTGACATTTGAATACTGCAGATGTACAAATGTAAAAAGGCTGCAACAAGCGGAGGGCAGGCCGTTTCCATGGCGACGCTCCACGGGCTGCAGGTGAGGGGCGCCGCACGATTCTCACCGTTTACAAACGTCCCGCGTTTCGGTTTTTGGAAATGAAATAGTGAGGTGGTCTTTGGAATGTATTAAGAACAGCAGGATTTTGCAGGGTTATTTGGGGAAATTAGAAACATATCACTTACATTTATTTTTTTTCTCTAAAAAATAAACAAACAGAGTCATGGATAGGATGTGCTCATTTTCACAAATTGTTGCTTTCTCTACTCTTCATGTTAGTAATTATAGTAACTGGTACATTATCTGTTTTGATGACTCCCACAGCGAGTGAGAGAGTCTTCGGCAATAGCTGATTGACTTTACAACCTGATCTGAATAATGTCATTATTTCAACTTAACCCCAGTTATAATTAATAACCTTATACTTTATATTTTTTTCAGAAGATCTAAAGTATTTTCTATCCAAACCTGAGACAACAAAAACTGACCATATTCGAAATAATAGAGAGTTAGGATCCAGGTAGTTATTTCTTGACTAACATTTTTTTACTCTTTACTAGAGAACTTTCAATTACCATCAATGCATTTTAAAATCTGTCACAGAATTTTTGGATTTGTCAACAGATTATAAAATAAAACAACATAACAAATACAAAAAACAGATCAACAAGTGTAATCAAATTTCACAGTTGACCAGTATATTACTAATCATTTAAAAAACCTTTGATATCATACATTATTAAAACTCAATAGTAATGAAAATCATTCCCATTAAAATGTGACAGTGACATGCGTGTGACATGAATACCAGTTTATGTCAGTTTTAGCATAATGTGATCTCTGCCATTTCGTTATTAAGACATTGCTTGTGAGTTATGATTTGGCACAGCTGTATTGAGGGGTGGTGCGGCACATCTCTATCGGGTTGTTGCATGACCAGCGGTGCATACTAATCACCCGCTCTCTGGAAATGCCCAAAAAAACATGAGGATTACAAAGGATGAGAGAGTTTGGTTAAAACATACAGTACCAGCATGAATCCTCACACAAAGCCTCTGGTGTATGTGACTTTCATGTTCAATAGGGTTATTCTAATTGCTGCAAACCATTTCGTTGTTTCCATTGCTGGACGCAAAAGAAAATGAATTTTCAATAATTGATTGTTCCTCCTTTACTGTTAGTAAGCAATTTGCATGTGTAATACAAAATGAAATGACCAACGCAGAGAAGGAAAAAATAACATAATGCAAGACATTCAGTTGGAAGGATTACATTTATAGTCGGTGCGGAGCTGAAAAGTATAATTGGTTTGTTCTTGCCACAATCTGGAAACGCAAATAGACCCATGCTCCTTAAACTGTGATACCAAAGCTAGTGGTACAAGGATTCCTCTAAAGTCCAATTAGTAATCTTATTTCCTTCCTAGTGATAATCCTCATTTACAGTCATATAGCTCATTAAAGACCTGCTGGATTTTGTTACTTAAATTGAACACAGAAAAGTCTTAGTTAGAGCTGCAATACGTTGGAGAATTGTATTTCAGTTGGAGGAAAGATACAAAAATAACTTAATGAAAGAAGCAATGTTTCATCATTCCCAGATTATTATGTTACACTAGATTCAGCCCTATTATTCTCATATTAGTTTTCATCTCCAAATATCTTTTATGATGATAATAATAATAATGATACAGTTTATTTTGAGCAAATAAGTGTACAAGAAACAAAAGTAGAATATCAAAATAGTGCATAAAGAACCCTGAGTTACATTTACATGATAAAAAATCATAAATATTATATACACAGGAGAAACACTTGCAGATACTCAAAAAGGAGTGGGAAGAAGAAAAAAAAACGTATTTAATCGCACCCCTGGTTTCTTCAAACATATTATTCATTGAGCTTCCTATTATTATGATGAAATGAATAGACCATATTGATATTGTCTCCAACCTTAACACTTACCCTTCCAATATCAAAGAAGATGGCAAACTTTTTGACCGTTATTGTTTCATGAGAAAATAGCTTTAAACCACATTTACTATAGTTACCATTGTTACCACAGTTTTTACATTTTGGACTCTTGGGATGTCACATGAACGCAACACTATCGGATGACAGAGTATTTTCTTCTGTGATTGTTTGGGTGAAACGTTTGAGAGAACTAAAATATACATTCTTGTAGCCGCATCAGCATGTTTGATCGCTGTTTATCAAATATAAAAATTCGAGAGAAAAGGGTTTTATAGGCTCTTCGGTGTAAAGCAGTGCGTGGGACTCACTTGGGGGTGAGGCGGGGGTCTCCGTACGGGGCGTAGGGCGACATGTTGAGGAGGAATTCTTTGGGAGGATACGAGCTCCACCGCTGCTGCACGTTACTGCTGTCGTTGTTGTTCCAGAAGTCTCTGTCTAGATCACTGCGGTCGGAACAAAGATCAGGGGACAGTTTAACATTTTGCAAAGATTAAAAAAATGAGGGACTATTATTATAAGTATCTAATGCTACTTGTTGCTGACAATATCCAGTCCTGTACTACAATATAACGAGGTGAAATGGAAGGAAGAAGGAGGAGTAAATATATATCCGATTAGGAATGGAGTTAGATATGTAAATCCTGATTGAACTGTCCTGCTTCAACAAGATGGAGAGAGTTCAGGTGAATTACTACAATCAGGTATATTATAACTGCATGTCAGAAGACTCTCTATGATGCTGGAGACAGGGAAAAGGTGGAAATCAACAGGAAAACTAGTAGTCTCAATCAAACCATACTGGACGGACACTCAAAGAACTCAGCATAGTAACTGTACATTGTTTTTTTTGGTTGTGTATAACTGTACCAGAGGAAAAAATATATATATTTGTAGTGATTTAGTGATCTCCCCTTTCTCTAATGTTTAGTTTGCTTTATTGTTGAAAAATATAAATAGTACATATATATAAAAAAGGAATGAGCCGATAGTATGTTTTTCAAGGTATATTATTCTACAACTGAGGTACCTAACCTTTTTCCATAGACAACATATTTTTTTTGTTCCAACTGAAAAAGTAAAATTTTGAGAACAAATCAAAGCACAACTTGTTTAAAGCCAGCTTTGAGCAATAAAACCAGTTCCAGTGCATGACTACAAATACAACAAACAAGTTTCTTTTACTTTGCGTCCACATATTATTTGCACAAAAATAATAGGACTAATTTATAATGACCATGACGTGGAAATCATTTTAGGACGTCCTTACAAATGCACCCTGATGGTTATTGCAAACATGCTGTTGCAATGTTTATGCTAATTACCCGTTCAAATATTCATCGCCACAGCTTCTGTAGCACGTGGTCTTTCATAATAAGCCTCTTTATATAACAAGGTTCAATAATGTACTAAATATATACATCCCGCCAACACAATGGACCAAATGAGGGCATAATTTCAGAGCGCTGTTTATGACCCTTGCCAGACTAAAGCTTTGTGGCTGGAAATAGCTTGTTAAAATGCAATAGTATCTCCAATGTATCCCATTTCCATACGTCCACCCGCTGACACCTACTTGATGGCTTTATTTTCCCCTCGACCTCTCACAGATTCAGGGGAGCTGGCAGCCTCCACCCCAGGCAGATTCCTCTTCCCCTGCAGAATGATGGACAGACAAAGAGCAGAAGAAAGAGGCTGCATCAGAAAACCATGCATTCATATTTTCAGGATATAGCCCATGTGGGCCCAGTTCAGCGTTCAGACCATTTGCTATAATTGAGCGGAGAAGGAAGTATGGACAATATGGACCCATGCACTACAGCCCAACCTTTTTGGTCTGTAAAATTTACATTTCTTCGACATTATTGTGTACTGTATGAAAATGTACTTGTTGACTAATAACCTTACAGGTTAATTTCCCAAGTCACAGGTAAAACTTGGGAAAATATAATTGTCATTTTGTTAATTTACTTTCAACTTGAGACTTCAAAGTGAGACTAAAAATCCATCAGTTGTAAATAGCACTTTTTGGACACTCAAATATGCTACACATGGCATTATTCTTTCACTCCATACACAGTGATTATAAGTAACGGTAGCCACAGCTGCCCTGGGACAGACTGACAGAGGCAAGGTAACCATTATGCCATTGTTCCATCAGCCCCTCCAATCACCACTAATCATTCATGCTCACATCAAACTCATTGTAGGAAATGTGGGGAAGTGTCTTGCATGAGGATTTCAACGACCCCACTGTGGCTCAGTTTCAGAGTTCCCCATCACAGTACTTACCAGACCATGACCTGCTTAGCTTCAGAGGTCTGACAGGATCTGGTTTGTATGTGCAGGTGGCTTCACAAAATACTATTGGTCTATGACAGACTCACAACAAGAAATGTGAAATATATCAGGCCTTTATGTTGATTATTGGCTCAAGGCTTGTAAATGCCCAAATAAAACAGCTACAATTTATTAGAATTGGAACATTAAGACAATGGACTGTAGACCAAAATCATTACAATTCTTACAAAGACTTGACATGTAGATAATAAATTATTTTCAAAAGTTGAGTTACAGAAATAAAGTAACTTTTGCACAATGTTTAAATGATCCAATATCACCTGAAAAAAACTAAACTTATGTATGAAAGAAGTAAAGTAAGGCTCAATACAACGCTCACATCTTCTGGAAACAGAAACACAAGTAAACTTGAAAAATCTTTGATCAAACACATCAGACTCAGAGGTGGTCACTGGAGGAGGATAAAATTATTGAAGTCATAACTCATGTGTAATAAAAATCACAATGCTTATTTTATGTACTCCAAACTTCAGCACTCCAGAGTTATTACTCGTTTATCACAGGACACGCGGGATTAAGCCAGAAATACCAGACATATGATTAAAGCCTTTAATGACATAATTCTGCGATATTATTGTGAACAGTAAATCGTGTTATGAAAAGGGACCATTCCTGAACATGTAGATTGTTGTTTTGCTGAGCCAAAACCTTTCTACCTTTCCACATCCGCTGACAACTGTGATGGTCGAAAAAAGCTTCTCCCGTTCTGGTGGGGAAACATTTTTGTTTTAAAAACAAGAGTAGATGAACATGTGCAGTCCAATAAAGGGCTTCAGTCTGTGTTGCAGATCGCTACATCTTACAAACTATACCCTAAATGTACTTTTCATCTGTTCATTGAATAAAAACTGATTGCAAATACATAGAACTGTTGATGAACTCATGTGTCTATCGAATTATTGAATAAATCAGATGCAAACAATTGTTTTTGTTTTTCAATTATAATATAATTATGCCCATAAACATTCTCTACTGTTTATGGGCATCTAAACATTATTTATGCCCATAAACATTACAGGTGGTGCCAGCGGTTATTTGTTGTCAGCGTTTAACACACTGGAAGTATGCATTTACAATAGTGGGAAGCATTTGAAATAGCAGATTATTTCTATATTATACTGGAAGCTTCTTGGAGGGAGGAGGTGAGTTACTGGTATAAGAACTATATATAGGAGACTCCTGTGCTATAGACGTAGTTGTTTATCCCTCACACTATGTAACATAACCTAAAGCTTTATATTTCAGATAAACTTTAATCCACTGGGAAATGTTGTATATTCTGGTGACTGCGAGGAACAACATGACATTTGACTTCTTTGTTGATGTGCCCGCAGTCTTTAGAGTGCTCTGCGGACAGGTGGCCTATATCTCTCCCTAATGCGTCAACAAGACATTCTATTTTTTATGAGCTTACATTTATACATCCAGCTCAGCACACGTTTTTTCAATCAGGGGCCGCAGTGGAGGTCTGACCTAATCTGGATTTACACCAGGCTACTGCTGTTTCAAAAGTACATGCTGAAAACCAGGCCCCGACGCACACAAAGTCACGGATTTCTCCCGGTCATGAATGTGCTGTCGAGAGTATAGCTCATCTATGATTAACAGTNGTGGAGGTCTGACCTAATCTGGATTTACACCAGGCTACTGCTGTTTCAAAAGTACATGCTGAAAACCAGGCCCCAACGCACACAAAGTCACGGATTTCTCCCAGTCATGAATGTGCTGTCGAGAGTATAGCTCATCTATGATTAACAGTATCATGAAATGTGCAGAAGGCTTTGGAGGGTCAGGCTGGAGAAGGTACAGGACTTACTGAAAGACTGAGGTGGAAGCATGCGGAGCGGGCATGCAGACAGAGACCAAGAGAAAGAAGGCCCAGGACAAAAAAGTACAAGTATGAGCTGTGATTTTAAGAGCTAAATAACCCATGCTTTGTTTATTTTGTAATCAATTGTTTTTTCCAATACAATAATAATAGACAAAATATCACACTATAGACACAAGAATACACAGACACAAAATAAAATAAAATATGGTAAAATAAAAACAACAAACTACTTGTTACTACTATACTCAAATTACTCGAGCTCATGGCGACTAAAAATACATACTAGCACACACACACACACACACACACGTCACTTTGATGTAGTCTGACACTTCAATCCCAATAGAGCAGGGGTGTCCAAACTTTTTAGCAAGAGGGCGATGAAACCAGACTTGTCCCGGGGCCGACAACACAGATTTTAAAACTGTTTTGACTGAATGGGCTGTTCTGGGCTTTACAATCAACATGCCCATGAAGATTTACTTTTAACAGAAAAGAACTATCGCACCACAGCTACAATAGAGCCTTGTATCGTGTTTAGTGACACAATCATAAACAAATATGTGTCTTTTGTTTTTTACCCCTGCAGGCCTTCAAATCACAAATATATTCACAATATGTAATGTATTCAATACCTGTGCTGATGTGAAAATAAAGAAATAAATACAAAAATACATAAACAGCTGGATTCTAGAGGTTCTGATCTTTACAATGAGGTTCAACATACCTATGTTGGTAGAGCTGAGTGTTTGTGATGTCAAAGACATTACAGACATTAGGACATTAGGTTAGCAAGGCAGAGGCCCACATAAAATGACAGAGGCCCACATTTGGCCCACGGGCCTTGAACACATGAATAGTTACGGAATCCCTGATGTGATGTCATCATTTTAGAATCAAGAAGTTAAAAAAAGCCAAACGGGAATAAAAGTGGTCAAATGTTGTCAAAATCTGGAATATAAATACAGTTTGATTTAACTGTAGTTTTGTAAAAATATTTTTCCCAGTACCAATTCAAATAACATACATGTTGAAACTCACAATTGTGTTGAGTTTGAAAGCTAAACCTCATTTGGGCTTTGTGTAAAAAGATGAACTAACTCAAAAGTAAATGTTTTTGTTTTTCAGCTGTTTCGTAGACAAACATATTCATTCTATTCCTTCTGGGTAAAATGTGCCCTTTTCAGCCCTAATGGATTCAGTCATAATCAATAATTGAAAAAAACACTTGTTTATTGTGGCAGAAAATAACCTCCAAAATGTCACGTTTTACACGCTGATGATTCTTACTCTCTCTGGTTTAAGTGTTCATAAACCCTTTTAGAGCTTGTAAACAAACAGAGGCTCCGATTTCTTTTTTTACAATGAGGTGATTATTCTTGCTGAGAGTATAATTCTCTCGATATCTAACACATGAAAGTTTTGAGAGAAGTGATAAAGACGATAAATCCCATTGCCTTCAATAATATACGTAGCTGGGCAGACGTGTTGCTGAGATGGTTGCTATGGCAAGCTGGAATTTCCCCCTAATGAAGATATATGATTTGTCAACCCTTATGACTCATACTGTACATGGGTTGACTAAGAAAATATCAAATAGGATTACAGACAGCGCTAAACCATGGATTTTGTGAGCAAACGGTTAATGAGCTAG
>JAPMNZ010959224.1:0-15709 GCA_029875035.1 Pomatoschistus microps | reverse complement strand
CTGGTTAGAGTGAAAAGGCGGTATATAAATAAACATTACTTACTTACTACTACATTACTATTAGAGAGGAGCAGTGCAACCTGCCACACATCTGCACGGTGAAGACACTGGTGTGGCTGTCTCCGCTGAAGGGATTTGCAGACATTTCCTTTTTATGTTGTTCGTTGTGTATGTATCTATCTGTATATCTCTATCTCTCTATCTCTACATTTACGTATTTTCATCAAACATTACAATTAGGCAACATGTATAAGTATAATGGTGTGTGTTGATTTTGGCTGAAACCAGATGTGAATAGGAGTTAGCTAGCTTCAGATAGCTTGTTAGCCTCCGCCGTGTTTTCAAACTTGTTATAATTGAAATTTTGAATGAAACATTTTACTTCCGGGACACCAAATCTTCTCCCACTTCGTAAAAACATGAACATAAACAGAGTTGAAAGAACAATATTCAGAATATACTCACCGCATCCACAAAATTGACGACAGACTTTGCAAAGTTTCTCGTGTGCTGCTTGTTTTTATGTCTCTTGTGCTACAAAGAAAAACAATACATGAGCATTTAAGTGAACATTGCACACACCAAACACATGAAACGTACCATGCTATGATCGCTGACAATCATGAGTTCCAAATACTTCATCTCTTCAAAGATATTTCGAGGCATCTGTCACAACAAAATTGAAACAGAAGTTAAAATGATAAAATATGAGAAAAATATTGCTGTAATCAAGAGATTTTCTTTTTATTATGAGTACATTGTGACAAGATTTGCCAGTGGGACAAAGCCATTTAGTCTTATTTCAACTTCATTTTCTCATTTCAAGGCAGACTTTTCTTGCATCTTTTGAAAACACAATCATTTAGCTTGTCCCATTGGCAAATCTTGTTTTAAGGCAGTGACAACTATGCAACATCTGATCAAACTTGAGCAATTTTAGACTTCTCTTTCATCACTTTTTGCATATTTGTAGATTGAAATAACGCCGAGCATCTTACAGCACGCTTTTTCCTTCGCTTAAGCCAGGACAGGTCATCCAGTTCGGACAGAAGCACCTCCTCATCCACTGTGAAGCAACACGCAAAAACATATAAGCAAATATAAGCTTGGGAAATTTACCAGGCGAATCGTGAAAGGGTCGAATCACCAAGGACGTGTTAACAGAGCCCTGATATATAGGCATTAAAACAGCACTTGACCAGCTATAGCAATGACAAACTGTAGGTGCCGACCTCAATCAAGTGCTGGTGATGTCATATGGAGTCCGTGGAAAGAGTAGGGGGCCCTTGAGAAACGTGATCAATGAAAATGCACAGCTATAGGAAAATGTACCGTGCTCGTTCGAAGCATTGTTCCAGCGAAGGGAGGTGGTCTGTTTCAATGTGTGAGGCCTCGCAGCTGTTTCCTGCAACGGGACAGGCGATAAATGTTACTCCAGAGGAACATACTGGGCTGAAAATGTAAACGACAGAGGAAATAAGTGAGGAACCACGGAAATAAAAGGTGACATCGAACTTGGATGACTCTCTACAACTTGAATTACGCAGGAGTTCAAACACACTGACAAATGCACTTGTTAACGCTACACATTTCATAAGACAATGTAAACTGATTAATGATCTTGAAACAGTAGCAGGTAATAGGGGTCATGTCACAACACTTCACGGGTTTTAATCTAATCCAATCTAATCTTATACTGTGTTGTTCCTGCATCGACTTGTGTTGAATAGTTGAGGGCTTTATTTAGAGTGAGGGTCTGAAGGGGTTTGGCAGTATATATGAAGTGTCTGCTTCATCCAACCCCTTTTCAAAACATTTACGGGTATTAGTGTGACTGTGTCTATTATTTTGTTCTGTTAAAATGTGTTTGTGCAGCTTTGAAATACAAATTAAGAGACAAAATAAATACAACATGGTCTTTATTTTTGAATAAAACAAATACGTTACTTACTATTGAATTAGTCTGGTTTAAGGGCTCAATTAGATACATGAAGACCCCATCGTCAAACATTCCACTGTGAAGACATAAAAGCGTGATCAGCTGGACAGCAGCACACAGAGCATCTGCTTCACACAGACTTACTGCAGCCCGTTGCAGGTGGATAAGGCCACATAGGAGTTATCCTTCCCCCTCACCTGACCGTGGTAGTAGCAGTGCTCTCCACCCTGAGGAGAGGAACAGTGCTGATGCAGCATCAGGCCAGCACAATACAATGCATACAGATCATATTTTACTTTTCAACCCCATGGATCTGAAGCAGCTTGTACCACAGCTGCATGTCTGACCCCGACTTGTTATTACTATGAGGGAATGTGTTACAAAGAAAGTGGGCGCTCCCTGTGTGTGACTCAGCTGTCAGGCCCAGGGTGAGCGGAGGACATGCTATCTCTCTTTTCCACTGTAGCCATCCTCCGCTCTGCACTCACACTGCAGCGCGCTCCTGTCTCGCATCCCTCCCTCCTGCTGTCACATGACCACAGCTCCAGCAGGAGGCTGCAGGGAGAAAAACCCTGCTGATTCAGCGCCAGCAATGCCAACCCAGCCTTGTGTCTGATTCAGCAGCAGAGGCAGGAAGAGGCTCTTATTCCCTCTTTGTCATCTTTACCAAATGTTTTTACGCATTGATGAAAGAACATTGACCAAAGGAAGCTGCATGTACTGTATCTCAGTAGCAAACACATCCAAATGGGACCGCTGTATAATCAGGGCAGATCTCACCTTTGTTTTGACTGGTTTGCCTTCTTCAAAGTGAATCTCCACATAATCTGAAGATAACAAATTGCTGAAATGAAACAAATATAAAGACTAATTAGGTAAATGAAGATGATAAATGTTCTCAACAGCTGAGCTGCATTCTATGTTAAATAGAGATATCACTACTGTGGACGTCTGGATTACTGTGCATCAGCGTCATGGTCACACTGCTCAGGGATTTTGTGCTATCAATAGATAACTTACATACTTGCTGCAAAATGAGAATTTTGTGTGAGTTTATCACTAACTATTCTGACACATACATAATGTCCACAATTGGTAATATATGAAATGTAAGGTATGGTCAGATCAAACAATGAAGCAAAGAGGAGAGTTGAATAAATCTATATTCGTGATAGTGCAGGGCACTCATATTTTGAGTGATGCTCAGCAGTATGTGGGGAGGAAGTGTGTACCATTATGAGAGGCTGGTCATAGCATGAGTGGTCTCCAAGTGAGGGCTATTTATAGCCACATGAGGCAGGGAGAGCCGCTTATCTGCCTTTTGTGTTAACTTTTTTGTGTTACCTATACGGTCCTCTGATTAGTCAGACTGTAGATTAGAAGGACTTACAAAGATGAACTTGTACAAGTGAAAACATAACCACACAGATCACAGCAACATAAAAATGTTTCTCACTTTACCTCTAAAGTTGAATATATAACATTGGAAATAGTCCTGGCTATATTTAGATGAGCCGAGCCAGAGTTTTACAACTAAGCAGAATTCAAACTCTGTATTCTCACAAAAAGGCCGATGCTGAGGTGAGATCATGTATCTTACAGATAAGCTACAAAGCCAGAGTCAAGGTCACAGTGTTGTTTGTGCGGCGGGCCACTCCTCTACATCTGTGTGTCCCAGGACTAGTGAAAATGATAATGACAAAAAGGTCAGCTCAGTCATCTCTCATAATTATCTCATTCATTTGAAACACTGAATTTTCTTTGGTTTTCTTTTTCTATTTGTCCACGCCACACTATGATTCAGCCAAATCATTGTGACACCACCCACATACTAATATTTGTTCCATGTGTTAGGGACATTTGCCTTTGGCTCGTTCAGAATATGAAATGGCAGATAAAAGATATTTTATGACTTAAAGTGGTTAGATGGTAATCTAACAAATGTCATGTTGCCAATTCCAACTGAGAACTGCATGTGTATGTTATCACAACAAAGTTTACAAACCCAGCATGGCAGTAGACCTTCTGAGCACTCAGCCAGAATCCAATTACTATATTTCAGAGTAGCACTGAGTTTCAAATCACATTAGTAGGCTGAAACTCACTCTGGTGTCCTTGTGCATGTGCCTCCCTCATGTAGCGGGGCTAATATCAGCTATCATGAGGAGGCGCTAAATCAATATGACTGAGAGTGCATGTGTTCCTGATAGGACACAGATATTGTTCTGCTTCCTTCAAGTCACAACAATAAAAATTAAGCAAAATGAACATTGTCAATGCACTGTTTGTTCTCTGTTTGGTAAAGAAACAGCTGCATGTTTTTAGAGGACACAGTGTTCTCAGCTGCTCTATTACAGAGTCTAATGTGTCTATTATTTCATATTTCATTGTTAATTCTCAAAACGTTTTTGTTTTAACATAGTTGAAATGTCACATTGTTAAAAAGAACAATATAAAAATGTATGGATTAACAGGTGAATGATACACGGATATTGTTTTATTTGTTTTAATAATCATGCGTTCCTTTTGGTTTTTGGGTGGTACAAACAAAACAAAAATTTCAAAGGAAATTTTAATAATAATCTCAACATTGATGTAACTTTCTTAAAAAATGTGTGTTTAATTTAAAGTCATAAAATAATGCAAATGAATTCTTACTTGTTTAAAGATAAATCCAGAATAAAACTGGAGCCAAAAGCGTCTAACTGAAAGCTGGCCTGGGCCAGGTGGACTGGCTGAAAGAACACAAACACAGTAACACAAGTCAGCGCTGGTGTGACACACTGTACAGTCTATAATGTACTACACTGCACAAATAACACATGAGAACATACATCAAAGTCACATGGCAGAACTCAAAAGGACAATCGCTTTAATATTTAAAGACTCAAAAAGGCAAAGCATTCCTTATGTGTAATAGCACAGTGAGGTAAAGGACATGATCAACGATCAGCGCTCACAGCACATGGACTCACCTGGCCCTCGGGGACTTGGTTTTTGGCTTTTGTGTCCAAGTCATGATCTGGAGTCTCCGAGTCCTCGTTCAGGTAGTAGACCAGGCGTGAGGGGTAGGTGATCACCAGCTCTGCTGCATGATGTCTTGTGTTGTTTGAAGCAGGTGCTGCAGTTGCCTGTTGCTCCAGCAGCGTGAGCACTGCATCCCTCTCAACCTTTTCCTCCACTTCTTGTGAAACTGCAAAAAGCATCAACATCGCTAAAGCATACTTTTAGAAAGTAATGTATTTGAAATGCATTGATTATTGTCTTGGATTGTTGTTCATCTTAAATTTCAGCCATAAAATGTCTCTGAGTCTGATCATTTCTGATTGCTGTAGGAATACTTGAGTAAGCAGGATGTAGTCTGTAGCTACAATATGCAATGTTTATGCAAACTAGCAGGATGCACGAACCAGAAGCACGTCTTGTATGTCACTTTATCTGTAGGGCTATACAAATGATGACCTTCTCCCCAAGCATAGAAATGTGATATTACAAAGAGCATGATGTGCAGAGCTGGACAAAGATGATTGAGTGTGCCTCAGTGCAGCCTCACGCACACTCTACGCAGTCTAGGGAGGACCATAAGTCCCATAGCCAAATGCAAAGATTAATAAATATATAAATGTATGAATCTCCATGGTCTGCAAGTAGGCCAGGCTGCAATTACATGTCACAAGATCAAAGTTAACAACACACAAGGCAATGTGGCCGTACGTACCGAACGAGGCTAGTGATGGGTACAGCCAACGCGAAGGGATGCTGACGAGCAAAGTGGCCAGACATATCAAATGCATGATTCATATTTGAGAATTGAAATATCTCGGTATCAACACGTCAAGGCGGTGGTAAGCTGGCGGCCCATCCTGGTGGGGAGGTACTGTCTTCATGGAACCCAGGGTAGCAGCGCGCATAGGCGGCGGAGACAGACGCGGTGCCGGGATGTGGTGCTGCTTCTGCTGCTGCAATAGAGCTGGAAGAGGAGGAGGAAGAGGGGGAGGAGGAGGAGGAGGAGGAAGGCGGTGGCCACAGCAGCAGACGGACTGTACAACCAAACACGCAGCCTCCCTCGCTCCCGCCCTGATGCCTGCACTTCCCTTGGAGCCCTGAGCAGCGGGCAGCAGTGACTTGAAAGGTACGACTATCCTCACGCACCAGCGGCTCCAGGGAGATGTGATCAAAGCATCTGAATGACCTCAGAGACCAGTGGGTCCTACAGGCTGGGGCAGGGAATGACATCCAGCTATTGACAAATCGGCCACGGCTTCATATTTCTGGATTAAATAATAAATATGAAAAATTGACCTGCAACTTTTTTTTTTTGGTCATGTGTCATTAACGAACGATTCGGACTCTGAAACATTCTTTCTATCAAATCATTATAATGTAGCGCTTTTAAATACCGTGGACACTTCTTCCTCTTCTTTTTTTCAAACTTTTGCAACAAATGTTTTCTTTGAACCCTCCTTTTATTTAGATGTTTCTTTTTGAGCCTTTAGAATTCCGCATTAGATCAAAATCACTTAAAAATATTTGTTTTCCAAACGAAATTCGTTTGTTTTTTATTTTATCAAAAACCTTGAGGACCTAAATGTGCATATTTTCTGGCATGGTTGAAAGAATGCCATTGTAGTGTAAGTGTGACTTTAGGGATTAATTTTAAACTCACAAATATCATTTTGAGACCTGGTTATGTTGGATAACCATACAATGCACCATTTGACAATTTTTGGATAAAATGAAGAAGTTATCAAAAAAATAAAGCGTCATGTGCCTAGAGGGTTAATGATTTGGAAACGACTATAAATTATTAGTTTTAATGTTGGTATTTAGTAACTTTATAATAATCTTTATTGGTATTTCTATTAATATCAAAGTTGTTGCTCATTCGTGCCTTTCCCTTCAGGACTTATGGCTCACAGTATATTACTGCACTGCTTATACATAAGCCATTTGGCTTTCAATCGTATGACTTAGATAATTAAAAATCACTCAATTGAATCCATACTGTTGATAATGACAGACCTACAGATATGTGACGTTAGAGGTCATTGATGAAAAGTATGATAGATTCAAAGACTTAGGATGGCATATATTTCCATCACGGCCAAAGTTCACGGCTTTGAAAGAATATAGCCACAACAACAGTGACCTTCTGATAGCAGTGGCATATCAGACTGTTACAGCCGTTTGGATTGTCAAAGACGCTCTTTGACAATCCAATGTATTTTACTCTATACACAGGCTGGCAATCTGCACCAACTGCCCTAGTTAGAAATGTGTCTTGCTTAAGAGGTGGGAGCACAAAAGTGTTCTTCTTACCCACTCCTTTTTGAGCCAAAATAATAATAATAATAATAAAAATAATAATATTAAATGTTGTTCAGATCTGTAACTTTTTTGTTGTTCTTCATTCTCTTGTTGCCCATGTGTGTGGGTACAGTGCTTTTAACTTTACTGGCTGGTATGCCCACGATAATACAAAAGGAATATTTTTAAAGGCAGTTTTTTTTTTGTCAGGTTCGAAAAAGGAATCATTAAACAGAATCATGTTGTAGCTGTGGTCTGGTCTCCCATAGTGTAACCGAGCACTGCTTAGCNGAATCATGTTGTAGCTGTGGTCTGGTCTCCCATAGTGTAACCGAGCATTGCTTAGCTTCTGAGATGATCCATCGATGAAAAGTAAGTGAAGTTCACATTGAATTTAATTTTTTCATCGGAAAAGTGAATTATTGTGCCAACAGTGTGGATGCTCCAGAGTTGATGTGGCAACAAGGTCAGATTTTCAAAGCAAATTGGAGTTGTTTCTGTTTGGAGACCGTGTCCCCTGGTGTCAGCGTGCGTGCCTGAGTTTACCCTGGTGTTATTATGAAAAGCTGCTGCGCTCCGAGCTCAATGAAAGCATTCTTCTTTCCAGGCGGCTGACCAATAACATTTCTTCACTCTGCGGTCCATGTGTGACGCGTCAGACTGGCGCGCCTCCTGTTCATCTGGGCAGGCCGTAGCAGAGTTTAGTTTGGATGGACTCACGGAAAGATTACACATGCCACATCAATACTGGAGAGGCCGAGAGGGGAAGTCACGAAACACAACTAGCCCACAACTACCAGTCTAGTCTAGTCTAACGGGACCAGTCTCACGGGGCTACAGCGGGCGCTCCATGTGCCAGCTGCCTCCTTTCATCCGAGATTTGCACTTGGGGTAAGACTTTGTTCAACCATAAAGATGACTTCATATTTTTTGCAGTGTGATGTTACAGCTGAGTTCAAACGTAAGACATCTGCAGGCAGTATTGATACGCATGCCTTCAACTGCGTAAAAGAGTCCATCCTACAGTCACCTCCGCTTCCCACTAATGATAGACCTCGTTACAAAGCTGCGAATGAGTGTGCTGTTGTTGTTGTGTTCCAAGAAACTCACTCATCACCATTATTACAGCCATCTCGATGTGTTGTTGACGGAATGCAATGCAAACGGAATGCAATGTATAAAAAGTATACTTTTAAACTTCTAAAGAACACTGCATAATGGCCTTGACATTTTTGGTTTGGTTTTGTAACATGGACCAATGTATCAACCTTTCCATGTAAAATAAACAAGGCTATGATTCATAAAAGGGTGGTCTGGGTGCATCTCCTTTCCCTAATCATTGCTAACACTGTGTTTCAGGGGTTACATCCACCACACCCTCTCCTAACTTCTCCTGACTTCACCACAGAGAGTGAGTAACCGCGCTCAGGCACAAGGACAAAAAGAAAGCTCCAAGGTGAGCTGAAGAAAGTATGTGACAAATTATGTTATGGCTTTACTTGGAATGTACCTCAGCATGATATAAAACATGTACATTAAGTAATTACAGATGTTTACTGCTCAAATACCTGGTTTCTTACCACACACATATTTTTCCCCTTACTTCTATTATGCATGTAAGCTTGTAACTCACAAAGTTAGCTCACAGTACAAATAATTATAAATAATAACAATAATGATAGAAGTAGTAATGCACTTTTTTGAACACATGGGACATTTAATTCACTCGATAGTGGTGCACTACTACAGTAGCTACAGCTGCCCTGGGGCAGACTGACCGAAGCCAGGCAGCTAGTGTATACTGTATTAGGCAATGTGGGTGAAGAGCAACACAGTGGCAAATGGTGTTCCCAGAGGTCTCCCATTACAGACCTAACCTGCCCTGCTTAGTTTCTGAGGTTAAACAGGCTTTCACAGGCAGATTCAGATTCACTTTAGATCCACTTCCAGTAAAATCACATCTTAATACATGTGCATGAATAAAACAAGCTAAAAAGTACAGGAAACAATTGTCACTGTGAGGTATGCAGGTGACGCTACAAGAAAAAATGCATGTTTCCAAAGAAAGAGGCTCATGTTTTATGTGCTGCTGAGAAACTGAAGGTTATATGTTAAACATAATTAAACAAACTAGCATAAAATTGTGGTTGGAATGCTCCAAAATAGTTGGTAATGAAATGTTTTCTTACTTTTTCCCTACTTTGCTGCGTAGAAGTGAGTTCACAGTTAAAGAATGATACTGATACTATTTACAACATTTAAATATGTACAGTATGTAAATATGTTTTCTGACTTGCAGTAAACTTGAACAATGGAGCACAGTGAGGACTATGAGAACTACACTTATGACTACTATGTAGAGTATGGTGATGTGGACGACGTGAAAACTGGCCATCGGCAGAAAGAAGCCATGCACATCATCTCGGTCGTCATCTACATCATTTCATTTGTCCTGGGCCTGATAGGAAACGGAACTGTCCTCTGGGTGACGTCCTGCAAAAGCAAGAAAACTGTAAACAGCATCTGGTTGCTCAATCTCGCCCTCGCCGACTTTGTATTTGTGCTCTTTCTACCTCTGTACATTGACTACATCCTCCGGGAGTTCAACTGGGATTTTGGAGTGGTCATGTGCAAGCTCAACTCATTTGTGATCGTGATGAACATGTACGCCAGTGTTCTTTTTCTAACCGTTCTGAGTGTAGACCGATATGTTTCTCTTGTTCACCTCAATTGGTCTCAGAGGCATCGTACTGTGAGGAGGGCGTGGCTTGTGTGTGGATGTGTGTGGGTGTTGTCGGCGGCCCTCAGTTCCCCAGCGTTGATTTTTCGGGACATTATGAAGTTACATGATAAAATTGTGTGCTTTAATAACTTCCATGCACATGACAGCCACTTAGCCGCAGTTAGACACATAGTCATAGTGGCCATACGGACGACCGTGGGTTTCCTCTTGCCATTCACAGCTATCTGTGTCACGGGCGTACTACTCACAATTAAAGTGCACCAGTCGGAACACTCTGTGCGATTCTCAAGCTTCACCAAAACAGTTTCTGCCGTTATATTAGCTTTCTTTCTCTGCTGGACACCTTTCCACATATTTAGCCTAATGGAATTATCAATTCATTCATCCTTGCACCTTCATAATGTATTAAGGACTGGCTTTCCTCTTGCAACAAGTTTAGGGTTTTTTAACAGCTGCATTAACCCACTGCTCTACATGCTCTTAGGGAAAAAGGTTCGGCATATTTTGAAGCGTGCGTGTCTCAACATCACCAAGAGTTCACTCCGAGAGTTGAGCCAGTCCATTTCTGCCACAGAGATGGAGTCAGTACCTGAGGCCTTCCAGGAGAGCCTCCCAGAGGAGCCTGTCGCTTCTTCCACGCTCTAATAACAACTTTTTGGGTTGGCATGTACATACACTGCACATATAGATAATCAGAATCAAAATACATGTATAGTATAAATTATATATATATATATTTAAAGCCACCAAGGGTTAATAAAAAGAAGAGTAAAGACAGGGCCCCACTCAGTGTTAAAAGCAAGATAACTTGATGGTAGCTCAAGTTTATGGATGATTTATATCTAGGCTGTTTCAAACTGTTACTGTTCAAAGATAAGTGTGATCATATAATGTTTTGATAGCTCGAACGTCAATGTAAATGTAATAATTTATATTTTGTCTTTTTAATAATCCACACATCATAGAACGTTGTGTATATAATATAGATTACATTGTTCGGAATAATCTCTAAATAATATAATGTTGAATAACGTATGATAATAATGTATTGGCTTCATATATCATTTATACATTTATATCTGAAAATAAAGAGACCGTTTGAAGAACATGGCTTTCCAGCAAATGTTTAGGATTCGCCTGAGCTCCAGACTGATGTATATCTAGAGTTGCATTTCCTTCCTGCTCCTGAATGTGCAGTGTGTTTCCAGATACTAGTATTTCCTGTTATTTTCAACTTGTCTCATCTCTGGCGGATCCCTGACTGTTATTGTCTCGACAACTACTTTGGAGTCAGATACACACATGGACTTATCACACCCATAGACCTACAAATCTTGATATCCTTATCTTGAAAATCTTGATATCCTTACACTCTCCTGTTAGTTAGTGAATAGCCCTTAGGCTAATTCTGGCATATTTACATGTACAATGTTTATTGATATGCACCGTCCCTTAAATAAATAAATAAAATAAAAAATAAAATTACGCCGCTTTGATGGATACATTGGAAAGATGTTATACCAAAATAACATTATATTTTGAAAAAATCTACCTCGCTTTTTTAGATCTAAATGCAGACTGTATCAGATCAAATAAATGCATTTTTGCGTAGTCTAAATTCACAACAGTCATGTCAAAGGACATGTCAAAAAAAAAGAACCACTACAGTGTTCTCACAGATCTGTTCAGAAAGTCTGAACCTCAAGGCCATTGAGGCATCTGCTCCATTATTATCCATAAAAACAAAGTTCAGCGCTCAAAAATAACATGCAGATTGAATAATGTTCACAAGGAATCAGGTTAATAATGGCAGAATGTCCCTGAACATTCTGTTGGACCAGGGCTTTTCATTCATCCATCTATTAAAGAATTCAATATAAATGCTTTAATCAACATTGAAACCAGCAAACATTTCTTTTCTGTAGGAAGAGTTGTTGTGGGCTGGAGTAGATTGTTTGGAGGGCTGCAAGTTGAACAGGCCTCAGGGTTAGTATTAGGGTTAATCCTCCTTCAACAAGAACACTCCAAAAACCCAGTGCAAACAAGAAAAACTAAGGAAGAAAACGTCAGTGAAGGAGAGATAAACTCCCATGAATGTGTCCATCTGAATGTGTGTGTGTATATGTGTGTGTGTGTGTGTGTGTGTGTGTGTGTGTGTGTGTGTGTATGTGTGTGTGTGTGTGTGTGAGTGTGTATATGTGTATATGTGAAGTAATACAAAAGTGTTTGTATGTACTTCGGTGAAGTAATCAGAATAATAATGTAAAAATAACAATACACTGTTTCATTGTTTGTGTCTGCCTGTACAGAAAATTCACAAACTAATCCATTCAATTTGGTTTTAAATAACCCAAAATCTCATAGTCATCTTAAAGAATGTAACAGAAATGTGTTGGGGAATTGGCTTATGATGCAACAACAACAAAACAATGACAATCAAAGCAATGTGACAGGTGCATGGATTTTGCTGCTTTAAATGTAAATTTAAATTTAAATATCTTTAAAAAGTATATTACTTACATATAAAAAAGTGTTAAAAAGTATAAACATATAAGGTATAAACCCTGCATACTCTAAAGAATTATATACTTATGTATGTATAAATCTATAGATGATAGTTTTTTTCAAGCAAAGTCAATAGCTTAAATAACTAAATGATTAAATATTCATAGTGATGAAACTTACTTTGCCAACATAAACGTTATGTTCATAGTTTAAAAAAATGATAGCACAATATGCAGGGATTGGACCATCTAACTTTCTGCAGTCGCCCATCACCAGAGTGGCAGTGTTGGTAACTCATTCATGTGAAGAAGAGCTATAGTCCAGGTTGATTTTACACTGTGACACTTTCTTAGACATTTTATTGTATTATCACTGAAATATCCATACAGTTAAATAACAGAAATCACCTCGCCTGTGCAGAAACTGGGATTTATGTTTCAGACTAGTAAACTACAACTTCAAAAAGCAAAAAAACGTCTTTAAAGAAAGTTGAATTTCCAATATGGTAGGAGAGGTTGTTGTTGTTGAGCGGGCTGTTGTCATGTCCCCGCAGTGCCTGTAGTGGTGCTGTGTGGAGTCTGCTGTGGATCCCTCTAAAATCCCCAGCAGTCTTCCTACTGCTTATAATTTGTTCTGGATAGCCTATATTGAAATGCATCCATATTTTAGATATGCGGAGTTCGATGAAGATTGCTATTAAGATCTCATCTCCGATATCGATGCACATATAGCTTAGCTGATCGTAGTAGACTATTCGGCCGCCTGTGTGGAGCGAATACCGTGCACAGCCCATACCAATTCAAGGTAAGCACTGTGCGATGAAGCCTCGGCCTCGATTTAAAGGAGCCGCGCCGTAGAGCCTCCAGTGTCGGCCACGCGCTCTACCCCAGCCCGCTGTTGCTGCGAGCTAAAGGCCTCTAATCGTGATCATGTTTTTATTGCCTAGAACTAAATTAGAGAGTTTTTTTCTGGGAACAAGTGATCAATGGGGACTCGCTAACTCTTGATGTCGTCCAATGTCACTAACATTATGTAACAACAGGCTGTAATTCATATCACATTTTAGGAGGCCTGGTGGTACAGGCCGTGAGCCTAGATTTACCCTTTGTTTGGATCTATTTGGCATGCAGAATCTAGTGTCTGTGACATCCTGTCTCTATGAATTGGCAGCGAATTTTCTTACACCAATGTAATTGTGTTTTTTACCCCCAGATAAAATAAATAAAATTACATTTTACTATGTTCCTTATCCGATGTTTCCGTTTCCTGGTTAGCTACCGCCCACTGATGTGTTTTTAGCTTTTGCTAGCTTAGCGTGTTAGCTGAATGATCTGTTTTTTAATGTCTTCCTATTAATGTTATTTTTTCTTAAACACATAAATGTGCAGTAATCTATTGATGTTGAAGAATAACTTAAGTGCACTTGCACTGCATTGATTTTGTACAAAGTAAACCTTTCGAATGTAACATTAATGCTATCACTATGCGCTAGCTTCTATTACAGAGCAGTGTACTTTCTGATTGACCTGCTTGGCGATTTTTACTTGAAGATAGTGAACTGTTTACAACTGTTAATTCGTATTGAACTACATATGTTGCAACTGCATTTGTTCAATACATTGTAAAGTTGTCCTGCACATCACTATATATAACAGAAACCATATTCACCAGTATGGGTAAACCTTACTTACTTGACATATGCCAACATTATAGGCAGACACATATGCCACCTGTTACATATCTTTCTGTCACAAACTCTGACTTAATATGTTTTTGTCTCCCTCAACTTTGCCAGCTCATGTTGTCAGGAACAAGAGTCACGTGATGTATGAAGGCAAACACATACACTTTTCTGAGGTTGACAATAAGCCGCTGTGCTCATACAGCCCGAAGCTCTGCAAGCAGCGCAGACTGAACGGTTATGCCTTCTGTATCAGACATGTGCTGGAAGATAAAACGGCACCCTTTAAGCAATGTGAATATGTGGCCAAGTACAACAGTCAAAGATGTACAAATCCCATCCCCAAGTCAGAGGACCGCAGGTATGTTTTAGCCACAAAATACATATTTTTGGTACACAGCTGTACAGCTATAAACAACTTTTGTTCCCTCCTTTTTCAGATATTGTAACAGCCATCTTCAAGTCCTGGGTTTTATTCCGAAGAAAGAACGTAAAAAGAAAAATGACACATTGGAGGAAATCCGGTCTCGTGCTCATCTGGAGTCAGTGGCTCTTAATATAACTGTACCTTCTTTAGCTTTAAAAGCTACCAACGGCCTAGATGAACTTCCACCATCACCGCCATGTACCCGTCTATTAGCCCTTCCGGATGGAGAATTACTGGACCCTTTTGCCTTTTACGAAGACGACACAGACGGAGAGGAGATAAGTACTCAACGGAAAGGCAGTGTCATCAAAAAGAAGCTACAGAGTAAACTAGTGCTCAACAAGAAACTCTGCCATGATACAGACCTCTTCCAGGCACCTTCGGAGCACTTTAGTCCATCCCCTGTTCCCCGTGTTCATCCTTCCTCACCCCTCAACACTCACCTGTCGCGGCACCAGTCAGGTCTTCAGCCGGTCCAACACTCCAGTGTGACTTCCTTTAGCTTTCCAGGGCAGCAACAGCAGCAGGGGTTAATATGCAATCCACCTCCACCTCAGACAGTCAACTTTCTGCCTCCAGGGACATGTGCAGCACCCAGTCCAGTACAAGCTTCATCACTTAGGAAAATGCCTTTCACTTCAACAAACTCGTCTGTTACATGCAAAGACAGCAGTAGTAACTGTCAGCGGCATGCAGTCGTCATGCACCCTGCTGCCTTCTCACCTTCTGCCACCTGCTTGGCCAGGCTGCAAAATCTGGTACAGATCTGTGCTAAAAGACACCATGAATATGGAGACCTCTTTCCTCATTTAGGTGATTTCATATTTCATGCTTGTACATTAGTGTACTAGCTGCCTAACTACAAAGTTTAATCAATATATTTTTACATCAATTTAGGTCTGGACTGGTCTGAGGACAGTGATGACGATTGTGAGCAAAATGAAGATGATGCAGAAGAGAGATTGTACCATCTCCACAGCTCTTGGGGACCATTAAATGGGTTTGTGACATTAATATATCATCTGGGTTATGTGGGTATACCTGCCAGTGCAAGCCTGACCCATTAAGATCTCGGAAGCTAAGCAGGGAAAAGGCCTGCTTAGTACA
>JAPMNZ010959214.1:0-14936 GCA_029875035.1 Pomatoschistus microps | reverse complement strand
TATTTTCCTCCCATGTTTCCACTTCTCCTGCTGTCTAATGTCTCCTCTTTTTAATTCTCATCCTGTTGAGCATCATGAGCTAGGACACACTGTCCAACCCTCGACCCCCTCTCTCATTCTGCAGATTCACCTTCCTCTGTGCCCTTCTCTTCCTCTGAAGGTTAAAGTCTCTGGATGTAAAACTCCATCTGATTCAATTGTCCTTTTTAACCTTTACAAAGCCCTCATTGGAAGATTAATTCCAACATGGCTAGCTTCGCTTCTAGTCACTTCCAGTTTGATTTGTGTCTTTTGTAGCACTTCCACTGCTCTTATATTTCCTCACAGCTGCTAATGAATACTCTGGCAATCCATTGATCCCCATTCAAAGAATCATACCACAAGGTCAATAAATATGTTGTGCACTTGTGCTACTGCCAGCACTGGCAAATTAAATTACAAGTTAATGTTAAAGGTATTGTTGCTGTTTTGTGAAATGTTCCAATAATAATAGAAAAGTGTGCGTATGCGCATGTGTGGGTGTGTGCGTGTGTGTGTGTGTGTGTGTGTGTGTGTGTGTGCATGTGTGCGTATGCGCATGTGTGGGTGTGTGTGTGTGGGTGTGGGCTTGTGTGCTTGTGTGAGTGTGCGTGTGTATGTGTGCATGTGTGTGGGTGGGTTTGTGTGTGCATGGTCTAACAATTATTTTCTTGCACAAGGAAACACAATAATGAAGCCTGCCTTGAAAACCATGTGTACCAGACTGTGTACCATGTATTATAGAACACCTTAACAAAGAGCATTCAATGATCTGGTGGTTAACCACGTTCATCTTTGTAAATGTAAAGGCGCGTTGACACTTGTTGGTCTGATTTAGTAAACCTGGACCTATAGTGGTTCATCCATAAAAATGCTTTATTGGTGGAGGAACTGTAAAACTGTAAAACAACCAAAATAGTCTTCACTGATCCGTTTATAACAGAAGAGAAGTGTAAATGTGCCCTATTGTACAACTAGACATCTACCACCATGTTAGAAGATCTGAAAAAGTAGGTTTATTTGGTTCCTACCCTGTGGATCCACATCCTTGGATAGTTTGAGGGCATCAGAGTTGGCCAGGTCAGTGTTTGCAGGGGTCACGGCTAAAATGAGGCAGCTCTCTCTGCAGATGAACTGCATGATCATGTCCCGGATCTGCTGCTCGATGTCGGCCGGCTGGTCTCCCACTGGGACCTTAGTGATCCCCGGCAGATCGATCAGAGTCAGGTTCAGGACTAAAGGTGTGAGAATGGGAAAGATCAGATGTTGTTCAAATTAAACTTTTCCACATTTAGAGGGCATAAAACAATGTTGATTTGAATATGGTGTATAACAAACTACTGTTTCGTCTACACTGAAGTATGGTTTTATTGTCTTTCTCCAATTCAGACAAATATTCTTTTCATGGATAATTAATGTCTAAATCAATGTAACCATCATCTCAATATCAAGTCCTAATTTCAAAATCAGAGCTGTACCGTGAGGGGAGTAGACTCTTAGATTGATGGGAACTGGAGAGATGCCTTTGTTGGCTCCTGTGACACGGTCCGTTTCGGCCTCGATTTCTTGGCGGACCTCATCAAAGTCTGTGAACTTTTTCCCTTTACAGTGAAGAAACTCGGCCCATTCTGAAAAGAGCAATACGGGACACAGATTAGCAGCACATCTGACTGTCCGTGCAAAGGAAAATCCAGGAAAAGGATAATTACGCGCACTGAGAAGGGAGAGAATATGTGTGCATGACTTTGGCAGCACCCACCTGCAGTCGCGCTGATAAGCTGCAGCACCAGAGGCCTGCGGGTGACAATGCCAGATCCACGGGGCAAGAAGTCCCTGTGCAAAAAAAGTCTAATTAGGCTCAAATCCACAAGAGCATAACATCTCAAATAATCTAATGTTTGTGTACTCTTTTAAGGATGCTCAGCTAATGAACAGCAGCAGGAAAACAGTGACACGGTGATGAACATGTCTACTAAATAAGCTAATGTTGGTGGAGTGTCATGATGTGGACTTTTGCATTATTTTTACCTGGTTTTATTTTGCTCTACATTTGTTCTCTTGTAGTCTTGAGTTTGCTTCCTGTCTGTCCTGTTGATCGTTTGCCCCGCCCTAATGTGATTCATCTGTGTGTCCCTGTGTGTGTATTCATTCCCTGTGCTTTTCCTCACTTGTTGTCCGTCTATTATCTCCACCACGTTTCTGTCTTGTTTTCAGTTCTGGAATTCTGTGTAATATTGGATTTATTTAATCAAATTACACTTTATTTTCCTGCATTTTGGGTTGCCTTTTTCATTTCACCACATGACATGGAGCTTTACAGTTTAGTAGTGGACATCTGATCCATACTCGTTTGACAAGAGAAGCTAAAAAGACATGAGCTTCAACACCAACCCCCCCCCCCATGCTGGAGATGGGTGTAGAAAAAGGACCTGACCACTTGAACATTCAGCACAGTGCAAAGGTAATCCCAGACAGAAGGACCATTAGTCAGCAGGGGAAATCACAATGACGGCCGGAACAAAACTAAATCAATGTCTCCGTCTTTCAGCACAGGAGCACATGGGCCCTGCTCATTCCAAATCACCCACTGGAAAGTCAACTAAGAATGGGCTACTGCAAAATTAATATTAGTTGGAAAGCTATAACTCAAAGCCACATGTACATGTTAAATGTTCGCATATTTCTTTGCATAAGCACAACGATTTGTACAATGTTATAGTGTTTTATGTTTCTTTGCCGGCTTTGTATATTTGAGCCAACTGGCCTATATATCCCATCGTAAACAAAACCTGTAAGACCTAAAGTCTAAATAAAGAAATGGAATATGTATAGTCGTCATGAACAGTGTTGGGGAGTACCGCGAATACATATTCAAAATCTCATTTTGAGTTACTTTTCAAAACCTGAAGGAATACATGGTGGTATTTGACCATGCAATTTCAGTAGGATATTACAACAAAGTAAAATGTTGCTTTTAGTTGAGCATGCAAATATGTTTTATCCTTTATTTAAGTTTTTTTAATCTAACCCAGCAATATATCTCTAAAATATCATGCATTTTTCACATTATTAGTGGCTACTCCAAATACAGAACTCTTTTAAAGGGACTGCATATAGCTTTTTATGGAAGAAGTCAGAATGCAATATCAATCAATTAAATTGAAACTGAATCATCCTTTCCAACATTCACCGAGGATAGGACGAGTGTACGTAATTGTGTGTACAGGTTCCCTCATGCAGATGTAACCTACAAACAGCAGCACCAGGTGGGACCAGCACCAGTGTTTGTTACACTAAAGCTCATGAAAGATGCTTTGAACTCTGGGCTGAGAGCTTGGCCTCATAGGCCTCTTATGTCATCGTCAAGGAGAGAGGATTATCCTATTTCTGGTGGTCATTTTTACCTGCCCACAAAGTTCTCCAGGACGGAGCTCTTTCCTGCGCTCTGGCCTCCCACCACAGCGATCTGTGGGAGGTCGAGGTTGCACGCTTGTCCAATGGAGCTGAAGGCATCCTGCAGTTTGTTGACCAGCGGGATCAGGTCCTCCATGCCACGGTTTCCCATGGTGCCTTTAGTATCCGGACCCGGAGACCAGCGAATGGAGACACAGCAGACACGGGCAGGAGGAGGACGAGGTGGGAAAGAGGGGATGTGGCGCTGCTATATTAGTCCAGGATACCGCGGTGCTTGTTGATGTAGTGAAGTCATCTAGCCGCGCACTGCCCCGGGCCAAAGCGAGGCTCGCACGGACTGTAACAGGAGGAAGCAGACAGGGACAAGGTGATGAGACCGGGAGAACACAACAAACAAGACATGCAGACAATTGCGCAGTTGCAAACCACCAACACCAGGCCGTCTCTCGCATACACACAAACAGAAAACCCTGCCAAATGTACTGCAAGTGTCAAGGGCAATGCATAAGGACAGCTTTACTGCCAAAGCGCCGTGAATAATGATGTATGTCAGATCATGAATTCAGAAAAGCGGTGCAAGCACGTAAAAAGAAGAAATTGCAGATGTGGACGTGCTTCGTCTAGAGCTGGTGGATGCATTGCTAAGCTGCAGGTTGGCTTGTGTTACCTCGCCTCAGGAGATCCTCGTTGTTTGCAGTGTCCTGGTCGCTGTCCAGTGCTGAAACGACGACAGACCAAAGACAAGTGGCAAAGACAGTCCCACACAGCCGACGGTAGCTCCCGGTGCTAATGTGGGCTTCGCGTTTATACAATACGGATCGCGGTCGGTTGAATGTCAGTGAGCTCCTATTCGCGACACAAATTTGCGTTTGACAGATTAATCATTTTTTTCTCCCTCTCTCCTCCTTTCCGCGGTGTAATTGCGAGGCTGCACCTCCCCTACGTCAGCGTAAAGGCAGTGCGCGCAGCCAATGACAAGGACGCACATCAAGTGGAGTCAGAGAAGCGTGCGTCGTGGTTGGAGCGCGGGTCCAGGGCCTGCGAGCGCCCGCCCCTGTTTACATCCGTGCCATTTCTGCCGCTCGTGAGTCATGCGGCACGGTGCAGCGCCGCAACACAAGAGGTGGACATATTCCCCGCACTCAGCCCTGTGCCCAACATAAATCTGTCATTCCATCGAGGCGCTGACAGCCCTTTGATTATTTCACAATGAAACCAGCGCATCCCATTGTCATGTGCGTCAGATGTGCGTGTTCTTGAGTGTGGGTGGGTTGGATTTTAGAGCAATATTATACATGTTTCTTACGGTTTTAGGGGTCTGTTTACTTCTTGATAATTCCCTACAAACAGGATATACTCAGAGTATAAATAACTTCACTTTACAATTGAACCTTCCAACACTGATGGCGCAACAGTAATACTTCTGCAGCATCCCCGCCACTATGGCAAGGCAATTGTGATGATAACATTGTGGGTGGGAGACCCGTTTGACTGACAGAAGGAAATCGATGAAGTTCGGATTGGGCCTGTTCATCACGGTCAGGCCTGCACAGCGCAGTGGCGGGGACAAGCACTAGATGGCGCTGAAACTCGGTGCTTTTGCCTGAGGCTTTCTGTGATAATAACAACAATACGTGCATTAATGAAATGCCTCTTATGTAATGTAATAGGTTTGGGTTGGTGGCCTGTGAGAAAACATGAGATTTTCTGTGTCCTTTATAAAATAATGTATATTACATAAAGCATAAAATAGAAAATTACTTTACTCTATTCAAATTGTGTTCTTATTTGATTATTATTACACTATTGTTAACACCACATTAGTCCTATGCATTTAAACCATCCTTCAATACCACTCAGCAGGCAGGGTGCCCAGGGACACATCTCCAGATGCTGATATTTGGCTTAATGACCAGTACAGGAGGATCCTATACCTATAGTGAATGTTTTGGGGGGTGGGGGAAACCAGAGCACCCAGCAGAAACCCATCACGACATAGCATGCAAACCCAAAACAGAAAGGCCTGGGCCACCACAGGATCAAACTTGTGAACTTCTTGCATGAGTGCTACCCTCTCAGCTCTGTGACAATGACAATTAATGCTTGAAAAATGTTTCCTTTTCCAGATGCTTGTAATACAAGGAGCAAATCAGCAGCCACAATAGTAAAACTGTTATTAGGAGAAGTCTGGCCCCATCTCATAATTCAAGTCTGTAAACTTGTGCTGCAATAAGAAGTATGATCTGTAACTTTGGAATACACATATTATCACAAAAAACATTCCATTGACACATATTTGTATTTTTTTGTTTTAAACGTAGCCAGGGACAAGATTTTCTAATTTGTCAACAGCCTGTGACTAAACTGTGGTGGAATGTGTTTGTCCCATACCATTAAGTCCACACTGTCAAAAAGAGAAGCATGTCACTTTGCAAAGATTTTGAACATATCAAAATCTTTGATTTGTTGGGGCAGGACCAACCACCTTTGAATGTTTTGATGCAGGTTTTGTCCCATTTACCTTTGATGTCATATACATGTGAAGCGTCTTTGAGTGTCCAAAAAAGCACTATATAAAAACGATGCATAATTAATATTATTATCATTATTATAGGCACCAGACAACATAACAGAACAAAGATGAATGTCCCCACCTCCAAGGCATTATAGTTCTTCATCCCAACAGACTAATGTTGGTTAAAGTGAGAGGTCTGCAGAAGAGTTTAGGAGCTTAGGGAGAACAGAAGAGATGATGTTTTTACAGATATTGCAAAAACACACCTACTGTGAAAACACAGCCAACCGCTCTCATCCTCCCCAGATCCATAAAGTTTGTAGAAACGATTTGAACATAAGCAACATTGCAGACAGTTTGCCCCTTATAAGTTGAAGTTAAGTTTCAGTGTGTCACCTCAGAAAAGTCAAAAGTGATGCATTGAAAATAATTAAGTAACCTTTATTCATAAAGTACAATGCAGGTTGAATGCTGGAGCAGCAATGAGTGTTTCATTTGAGAAACTTCATTTCAATGTGGTTCACCCTGAAGTTTCTCACTTTATTCCCTCTGGGTTTTAGAGTTAGAGTTAGTGGTCTAACACAAAGGACTGTGGTGATGACCCAGGACACTCTAACATTCATCAACGTTTATGGACATTGGTCAACTCCCTATGGACCAATATCTGTTATGTGTTCTCTATTCTTTGTGTTTGAACTGATCTGTGTTCGCGACTTCAACGGTTTCGTTAAGACCTCTGAGATAACTACTGTTGTGATTTAGGGATATACAAGAATAAATTGAATAAAATAGAATGCATTTATTATCTGGCTATAAATAACAACATCATCATTTGATAAATAATGCAACTGTTCACTTCACTACAAAGCAAAGCAATGTTATCCTCACCCTGTTATGTCTAATTTCTCTTGCGTGTCCAAGACATGTGCCTGGGCAGTAATGACAGCCTATGACAGTCTTCTCTCCAGACTGACGACTTGTGGCATCCCAGACATTCCTGTGCCTCAGAGATGGGGCGTAAGGTGCAGGTCTGTATTACTCCTAATGACTTACAACACTGCCCACAGAGCCTACACCACAACACCCTGGAGCCAAGCCATAAAGTGGACTACACTTAATGACATGACAGTTACTGTGAGTTAAAGACAAGTAAACAGCGCCACAGCTGACAGACAGATTAGGAGTCCCTCTTCATCCAAAACAACACACAAAAATGCGGCAACTGCTGAGAGGCAATGAAAAATGTCTGTACTTTTACTGTTTTTATACTTACCATAGAACACAAACACATGTATACAAGTAACACACCACACTCCCCTATAGGTTATATACTCCCACTTCTCTCCTGACCCCCTCCCACCTCCAAGACGTTTCACTGTATAAATAACCAACTTACAAGTCAGTGAGGATTCGGATCTGTTCTTTCAACTGAAGTCAAAATTAGATTAAATATATAAAAATGTGGCTTCAAACATTTATTGTTTGCAGCTTTGCCTTCTTTAGCCAGAACTACGCTGAAAACAAAGGATTGCTGACTCCTAGTGAGGAAAATGAGGAACATTGTCAGTACATCTTTACAGTTTCCAAAACGGATGGGTCAGGAAGCTGCCCTGGTGCTGTGACAGAGAGAGATGGGCTCCTGTCCCGACTCACCCTTTTGGAAGCACTGGTTAGCCGACTCGTTGGAGGCACAAACGAGCCCAATGAGGAGAGTCTTCAGGAGGCTTACACCCAGGTGACGGGGGAGAGGGACCTGCTGCAACAGGAAAGGGACCGACTCACAAAGCAGATCCAGGAGCTGCAGAGGCGACTGTCCAAAACCAGCCTGGAGGTAGAGGCTCTCAGACTGAAGCCGTGTCAGCACAGCCCTGGAGGGAGCCAGCAGGACGACAGAAAAACACTAAACTCTGGTAAGACCATGGCACGTATATTTTGTTTTCCAACAAAAAAGTATGAAAAAGCAGAAGCAAATGTATTTAGGGGAAGCTAACTTTCAAAGATTGAAATCGGTAATACAATGCATCTATTTAGTTCTTTGCTCCTAAATCAGTTTGCTTCTACAAGTTTTCACACGCGTGTGTGGAAACGATCATGTGCAGCATGTTGGGATCTGACTTGTCCACAGAACGTTATTTTTATAGACTTTTTCTGTTTGGACAAACAAAAATAATACATTTTTAAGGTATGTAGTCTTTAGAGAACATGTCAGGGTTCACATGAGGCCAATATTTCTGTTGTGTGAACAGATATGAATCATATTCAGGCAAAAAGTGGTTTTGAGGTCAATAGTATTAGAAATATGTAATCTTTACTAATATTAGTTGTGCTCAACAGTCCAAGTAGGACCTGTGGTTTGGCTGTGTAAAGATAGCTGCCTTTGCATTGGTTAAGTAGGTTAGTAAAGTCTCCAGGGGGTAACGGGTCAAATTGCAGTTCACCTCTTGTAGGGAAAAGGTATAGGAATTTACAACTCTTGTGCGGTTAAGTATGTGCTAATCGATGCCTGTTTATGCTTCTTTTTCCAGGTTCTGAAAATAGTTTGAGCACAAATGCATACCAGGAGATGAAGGCAGAGGTGACAGAGGTTCCTGCATCACATCTCTTACCAGAGAAAAACCAAACGATCAATAAAGGTACATGTTAAGAGCACAGTCATAATAATCTGGTAACCAACATCATTACGCCTTTTTGGCTGCAAAAAAGTAACAAAACAAGAAAAAACATTGATTTAAAGTTGTAATATGTAACCATTGTATGGTCTTCCTCTTTCTTGTCTCAATGAAACAAATATTGCTTTGCCAGGGACGCTATACAGCAGATAGCAAGAGAAATGTTTTAAAGGGATTCATTATTTTTTGGGGGGCCTTAATCTCTAGGTCGGGGGATTTTGCATCAAGTTAAATGCAATTGTATAGTGTCCCTAGATTCTGTCGGCCAATGTCATAGTCCAGACCCAATCCTAATGTTTTCACATTAATTATAAGAAATGGCAATATGGTGCTTTCAAAGTTATTCAGCCCCCGTTTCTCACGTGCATGTGTTAAAGAGAGTCCAGTTGAGTGTAATCTCAAGATACAGCTGTTCTGTCTCCAGAGATTAGATAATAACCTCAAGAGACTATTAGTCCACAAAAAGCATCATGGAGTCCAAGCAACCCATCAGAGAGGTCATGGATGACATTGGGGAAGAAAGTAAAGCATGGTTAGGTTGTACTAGCATTTCCCAAGGCTTGAACATATCACAGAGCACTGTTTAATCCATCATTCAGGAAAAGAAAGAGCCCAACTGCAAACCTACCAAGACATAGAAACTGTCCAAACTACCAAACCAACAGCTTGAATAAGGACAGCACTGATCAAAGATGTAGTCAAGAGGCCAAGGGACAGTCTCGGGGAGCTACAGACATCTAGGGCTGTAATGATTAATTGCAACTAATCAACTTTGTTCAATCATAAACTGTTTTCGTAATCCATTCATGCATCACAAACTTCAACACATCTATTTTTTTGAGAGATGTTAATTAACACACAAACAGCACTGGTTTACAAGGAGATAGAATTAAGTTTTACTGAGGATGGGATACAAATGTGTACCTATCTACTCAGCAAACAGTTACAAACCTATAACTTACTTAACTTAAAATGTCATGCTGTTTTACCTTGTTCAGGCTGTGGAGAGCTTGTGAGAGTCGGAGAGCCTGTGTCCCACAAGAGAGCAGAAAGCATCACTGGGAAGTATGGCGTGTGGCTGCAGGATCCAGAGCCACAGGGAGCCCTATACACCAACAACACAGTGTGGAGAATCGATGCTGTGGGGAAAGACATTCGCCAACTCTTTGCATATGAAGACATGCATCAGTTCTCTCGCGGGTTCCCAATGAAGGTCCTCATGCTGCCCGAGCCTGTGGAGAGCACTGGAGCCACAGTTTACAGAGGTTTTTTGTACTATCAGCGCAGACAGAGCAGAACTATCATCCGCTACGACTTGACATCAGAGAGTACGGTGACCCAACAGGACTTGCCCCATGCCAGCTTCCATGGGCAGCACCCATACTCCTGGGGGGGACGTACTGACATTGACCTGGCAGTAGATGAGCAGGGACTGTGGGCAATCTACAGCACAGACAAGGCAAAAGGCGCCATCGTGATTTCAAAGCTGGATCCAGAGAGTTTGGAGGTGAGAGAGAGCTGGGAGACCAACATCAGGAAAAACACAGTCGCAAATGCATTCATGATCTGTGGCCGTCTGTACACCGTGGCCAGCTACACTGCACCAATCACCACCATCAACTACATGTTTGACACAGCCACCAACTCGGGTAAGGCAATCGCCATTCCCTTCAAGAACAAGTACAGGTACAACAGCATGATGGACTATAACCATGCCCTGAGGAAGCTCTTTGCATGGGATAACTTCAACATGGTGACCTATGACCTCAGGCTTCTGGACAGACCTGACCAGGACACCAGCTAGGCTTCAACAACTGCCCAAGGACTTCATTACAAGATATTGTGTGCATACATATTGATTCACATGAATATATATTCTTAAGTAAAGGAATATTACAGTGATAAAACGGTGAACATTGAAACACAAATGATGTATCTTTTGAAACATGTATTTTTTTGTTTTATAATAGGTCAATAAAAACATGAACAATCTGGATTTTTGAGTTTTAATTACAAAACTTAATTCTAATATATTAAAAAAACTATACAAATTCTAGGGAAAAATATTGTTTGAATAAGGTTGTACACTAGCCATAATCACATACATCTCAGATGAAGCATATTTCAAACACAAAGTATAATTTCAAATGTTTAAAAAGTCAACATTCAAACAGTATAGTAGGAGGCACACAACGATACGTTCTGCATGGAAAATATGTGGTGGACAATCAGAGGTAGAAACCTGAGATGGACAGACTGATCCTGTCTGTGACAAATGGACGGCGTGTAATCCTCTAGGTTCGCCTCAAAGAAATCTTGTTAAGAGAATCCTTGGAGTGAAATATAGTGTGTCCTAAAGAGTTAGAATGACTGTTCCTGAAGTCACTCAGACAACTACAGACCCCAGTCTAGGCTCCACAGTTGGCTGTAGGCCCTGGCAATGCTCTCCCTCACTTTGAGCAGCAAGACGTCCTGCAGACAGTCCCAGGACACCCACAGACGCTCCACGAGTCCATACTGGCAGTAGCCCATGGCCAGGCCGAATCCCACGTCAGTCACATAATGTCTGGCCAGAAGCAGTCGGGACAGACTGACCAGAGAGGCCCATCCTAGGACCAGCACCCGCATTGAGTAAGTGTCCACCAGCTGGGCCATCAGGAAGCGAGCACACAAGGCAGCCCGTGTGGCATGGCCTGAGGGGAAGGAATACTTCTCCACAAAAAAGGTAGACAAGATGTCCGATCGGTTTTGAACAGGCATTCGTCGTCTAACCATCTTTTTCAGAAGTCTGACCATCATTAGGTCTAGAAGTAATGCTGCAAAGAAGAAAAAAACATGTATAATTGGGTTGCATTAGTTGATATTACTTGAAGTGTAATCTTTGTTCAAAATGAAAAACATAGAAGACAGAATTGTGAATGCATATGATCAATGAGATATTCTTCAAGGACAAAATAAAGACATTCCAAAGACAGCTTGTTTTGACCTTGAGATCTTCTTGATGGTCATGTTGTTGGCCCCATTTTATTTAAGGATACCTCATACCTCACATACTCTATAACTGTATAAGGTACACATGACCGTCAAATGTTATATCATCATATTTCATAATACTAACCCAAAGTCTAAGGACTTCTAAAAAGTAAAACAGCACCATATTCATCTCTGACTGTCAGTGTCAGGACAATGCATTAAGATGTATTGTATTATTGTAGGTGAGCGTCAGGGAGAAATGATAATCTGTGGTACCGAAAAAGCACAGAAGTCACGTGTATGTCCATCAGATCTCTCAGCTGTGGCCTGACAGTGGAAAAACTTTCCATAGCTGATCTTTTTTTGGTCATGGGGACAGAGACACACAATGACATTCCAAATACAATTGGAGTATATTCAACATAAATAATTAATAAATTCAAATAAGATTTACAGGTATCAGCCACTGTGTAAACTTTTGGACTCGTCACAAAAGTGAAGAGATGGGGGCAATACTTCCCCGGACAGTTTTTGAAGGATGTGCAGGATATTACACAAATGCTAGGACTAGATTTGACTTTTGAGGCATAATTTAGATCAGCCTATTAAAAAAAGCTTAGCCGGAGAGTACCCCTCACCCAGGGTAAGGTTGAGCATGATCTCCTTCTCCTCTGCGGAGTCCCCAAGCAGGAGCGAGTACACGGCGCCAAAGAGCCAAGGGGCTGCGTGTCCGGAGAGCTCCACCAGCCTCACCAGGGGCCGGATGCTCCCCCATGCAGCCTCTTCACACGAACACACACCGAGGCGCTTGGACAGCCACAGGTCCACAGCCAAGAAGAGGCGCAGAGCGATGGAGACGAGAGGCTGGTTGAGGCTGAAGTGGTCCGCCTGCGGTGCTGGGGGAAAGCAGCTGGAGCTTCTGCGCCTGTGGGCCTCCGCTGGGGTCCGAGCGCCACACGAGCCTCCGCGACAACTGCTGCGTCTGAACCCCGAGCTGGACATTGTATCAAGTGAAGTGCTGAGGCCGGCTGCTGACAGGAACACTTTAATCCTTTTTGACCCTGATGGGAAAGTTGCAAAATAAGTTGCGCCCTGACTGGTCTGGTCACGTGGCCAATAAGTCACAACGAATAAATAACAATTCATAACATTAGAAAATAGACCTTATAGCTTATCAGCTCTTTACTGATACTCCTATTTCATAAATAATTAATACTATAAAAAGAAAATGAGAATCATATGTTTGCACCGTTGGAATATCGCAAAAAATGTGTGAATGTGCTTTTTAAAAGCGCAGGTTTGAGAATATTATACAGTAGCCTCATTACAAACCCTATGCAGCCTTGCTTCATTCTTTGCCTGGAATAATCCAAACTATTGGGAGCATTTAAAACAATATATAAAACAATATGTCTTCTCCTTCAAGTGAAAAATGATTTTGAACCAAATAATAATGAGCCCAGTAGGTTTTGGTCTGCCAATTTGGGGAATAATCAAGACTCATCATTAAACACACACAACCTGCTTAGCTGTTGGCCTTTGGCATGATCACATATGTCCCTGGTGTGTGTACAGATGGACCCTGCCTGCAGTGTGAAACAGAGCTGAGTCTGGTCATAAAAGCAGTGGGTTCACCAAGAGAAACGTCAAAATCAGGATCAGGCTGATCATGTGAGTTGTACGAAAGGGACAGTCTCTTTTAGCACCAGGGCTTGGGTGTTTTCCATGGATCTGTGTTTCCACTCTTGGGGACTACTGATGATGGGACATGTACAACTGGAAAACATGTACACATGGTGCTTATAGAAATGGTAGAAATGGCCACTGTACTCAGCTCTTGCACCACAGTTTGAGAAACACTGCTGTGTAAGATATTCTGTCTGACAATAGTGAAGAGTCATCTTGCGTCCCGCTGCCCTTCCCCATCACTGCGGACAGTAAATGAGATCTGACAGGGGCTGTGGGCATGCTGGACCCAGATGAGACAAAGACATGCCACTGACTGCACCATGTGTGAGGGAACACTCTGCCATTCGTTAAAGCTATATCATGTTTCTGTCTGCACACCTTCATTTAGGCATATCATCAGTCCAGAAAAAAAAAAAAAAAATGTCCATCTTCCACCCAGCTCCAAAAGGATGCAACTTTGATGAGTTTAGTGGACCTCACACTCACACCTAGCAGGCTGATGGCTACTCCAGCTGATCTCAGCAGGTAAAAGACACACACAATATTTGTTATTATAATAAAGAGTTGATCACAACTTTAAGATAGCCATGAAAGGAGATGGAAAGAAGTAATAACTATGAATATGTTCTTCTCTTGTGACATAACTAAACACCGGTAACAACAGCTTTTTGGACAAAAGAATGTACCAAATTTTACAATAACATAATTATGGGTAAATACCACATGGCAAAATAATTGTAGATCCTTATTGTGCCCTATTGACCATATCGGAGCTTATTTTGTTTCCCTGTCATTAATACACATTAAAGATTTGTGCTGATGTGGTTGCTTTCTCACAGAATGTTTACTTTTGAACAGAATGATTTGTATATTGTATTGCATTTATTGCTTACGGAACAAGAAGTAGCCTCCATGTTTTCTGCTGTGACCCCAAAGAGGCAAGAAGTAACTGCACTACACTCAAACCCCAACACAAACTGATCACTATGAAGGATACAATATTATCCCACATTTCTTCAGTGTGCATTACTAAAGTTCAAAGTTATAGAGAAGTGCTTTCCCCACAATGAAACATTCACATTTAGAATCTTATGCAGGTTCCAATGACAAAAAGATATTTTCTGTAAGTTTTGCTGCAAATAAAACCTGCTCATGATTTGACCGTTTGTATACTTTGGCCAGTTCTCTGGTGATTCTACCTTGGTGATCTATTTTAGCCGTTACCTCAGCTGTGGAGGATTTGGTGTCCTCTTGGGTTTTAAGACCTGAGGAGCATTTTGTCTTTGAACTCATGCCAACTGATATGATACTGTGCAAGACGAGATAATTCAAAGGGAATGTACTACATATATCTTCAAAACATTTGTATTATTCGGTCTGTATTATACATATGGAAAAAACACAAATCTGCAGCATCTGTTAAAGTTAACTGGTTGTTTATTTGGAATGTACAATGTTGAGTCATTACATCACAGAGACAACCCAAAATTCCACTATATAACTTGTACATTATTCTGTTTCAGTCATGAATGTTTCCAATGTGATCCATGTGGTCAACGTCATCTTGAGTTCATGAGCGCCTGGTACTCCCTCTGGTGGTCAACGAGGCGCAGAAACACGCTGTACTTACTTTTATAGAAGCTGGAATAGGCAAAAAT
>JAPMNZ010959193.1:0-10931 GCA_029875035.1 Pomatoschistus microps | reverse complement strand
TGTATTTAAGTATGAACATGGGTCATCCTGCGACCCTGTGGACCCATGTTTTACTACTACATTTACTGTCTTCTCATTGTTTGCTTCTGCTGTTGGTGAATTGAACATTTTAAGAAGTCCTCCCAAAGAACTATTGTGGTTATTTAGTGATAGAACTGCACAAAAATTGTATTGAAGTTTTGTGAGTTATTTACTTTTACCCAAGTAATGCATGACTTCAATTCTTCACTTTTTCCACCTCTGAGTTTAATCATAGACTTACCTGTAGCTTGACTTTGACTCCATCAATGTTCATGACTTTATTCTGGAAAAAAGCAGCAGAAAAATGGTTAGAGAGACAATGATTTGACAGATTTGAGCAGTCCGGAGTGCAAAGGTTCTTCTCTTCATTAATGGTGATAGTTTTTGATGTTTAAAGTGTATGTGAGACTACATTTTTCACAGTTGTTATAAGTATAATGTTACATCTGGAATAAACAAATTAAATAATATACAAAGACTGTTTCATGAAAGGGCAGTGTNGTTTTAAATCTCCCAAACGTCATTTCATCAATTCTCTGTCAATCTCAACACATTATCCCATTTTTCTTCACAGACTATGACTTTATTGGTGTAATAATGTAATCTATTCACATATTGTTTATATATTTATTTATTTTTGTTCCCTTTTTTCATGGTAATGCAACAAATTATCACAAGAACCCAGCAAATACAACAGTAATACATTCCATGAAAGGAAGAACAGGCGTAAGATAAAGAAAACAAATCTTATATACTCCAACCCCATTAATTCATGCTTTTAACACATCAATCCACCAAAAGTGAAGTTTTTTATGTTGGGGAGTATAGGGGAGAGTGGGGATATTTGTCCTGCATTTGACCCTTTCTTCAATACCACCAAGGTCTCTGTCAGATTAATGATGCTCCGCTTGGTAATGACTATCTGAGATTTTTAACCTAGGATTTTACCAATTGCATATGTTTAAATAGCAACCTAGACAACAAAACAGAAACAATAAGGATTTTGACAAACAAATGGGAGAACATGGATGTTAGCAACAATAAATAATAATCCAAAAAAATGTAGATCCGTCCATATTTGCTTTTGCTTTTTGTGAGAATTAACGGTTGAAAGGACAATTTCCTCCTTATTACAGTGTTTGCAAATAAAGAGCCATTCTGGATGCAGTGACAGAAATAGATAAATCACAGGTGGGTGTGCTGCCCCCAGGCCCCAGGCTCGTCTCTCATTATTCAGCACCTTGTTGCGTCTGCTGCACTCGTTCTTACAAATACAACAATGAAAAGAACTGCGTCTTCATACGGGAAAATATGTGAACATTTATCTAGTCTATGATAATCACACCTCACTGCATAAAGATGACAAATGACTTTTATCTGGCACCCTTTCTCCTCACTTTTACTTTGCTGCTAATTCATTCAAAGGGGAACACACTCATACATATTCACATTGGAGGAGTGGATTGGGATTTCTCTGCAAGATATCTTTGAAGTTTGTATAAATATTCAACCATCCAAAAAAAGACTATAATTTATCCCTACATTTTTTACAGTTACAGTTGATGCTGTTATGGCTTTTGAAATTTTTGAAACTACTAATCTGAAAGCATTATGTCAGGGTTAAGAGAAAACCTCAAAGAGAGACCAAGGAAATTCACCCTTACTACAAAACTGTGGAGGACAGGCAGTGAGGGAGAAGGATGTTACTTTGACTTACCAAAAAAACATGATCTATTATTTATTTTATCTATTATTTTGTTCATATAAGTGACTGATTTAAATATAGTAACGCTCATGTTAAAAATCATGATTAAAATGTGTATTATAAAAAGTGCAAACATGTAAGTTGAGTATAATATTGTTTACAGCTAATGTGAAAAAGTAGGTAAATAAATAATCTAATGTTTAAAATGAATGAAAAACTCTTGAACATCGGGAGGCATGCAGCCTTTTAGATCATGCAGCTGGAACAGTCTTCCTGAAAATGTGAGACAGGCTTCTTCTTTGACAACATTTATATCCAGGTTAAAAACAGGTCTGTTTAGCTGTGCACACAACTGAGGGATTTTAACTTTATTCCTTTTAATGTATGGTCTGTGATTTTAATACCATGTGTGACTGTCTCTATTTTGTTTTGTTTGCTTTATAGTTGCCTTGTGCTTTACAAATTTGCCTTGCCATGCTTTAAAAAGACCAACAAATGGAATAAGTATGTTTTAAAAAAAGATAAAGTGTGTATAGTATCACTGTATGATGACACTGACACCGTTTAGTTTTCACTGCTACTACTGCTGCCCACAATGAAACTGCAAAGTCTGCTTATCGGACTGGAATCCTGTTTAGATCTCTGCGTTATCCTCCAGGTTACCCTTCTCAAGTCAAGGCGCTGCTATATAAACTTCAAATCAAAGTCATATTTCCATGGTCATCCTAAACTCTAATCTAGAACACTGCGTCACTTTGTTGTTTAGTTAATACGACCTGATGTTTAGCACACAAGTTCACTCGGTGTGTGCACTTGTGACTTTTGCTATTGTATTCCAATGTGGTTTTACTGCAAATGGCAAATCAAAATTGATTCTTGATCTTGTGTGAACTATTCAGGGGGTGGAGGGGAGGGGGGGTGGGCGGGGGAGGACAGATGACCCATGAGAGGGACTTTCTATTGTATTCTTTGATTTCAAAATACTTTATTAAATGTATACTGTGATTCAAGACTTCTACTCAATTCTTCATCAGAGCCTATTAAAAGTTGTGTCTGTCTAGTGTCTACATGAAAAACTTTAAGTCCTGTTTACTTTACATGCAATTTCTTAGTGGTTTTATCAATAAGACATGTCACTCAGATTCATACTGTCCTTTTTTACACAAACACCTCTAACTCCAACTCTCTTTGGACCCACACGAACAGCTGAGTAAGTAATATTCATCACACCACTTGTTCTCATTCGGAAATCTCATACACCCAAACCACGGTAGCCCCTAATTAGGATGTTCTTTGTCGACAAAACCACTTCTATAAATCAACCTGCAGCAGACAAAGCTCAACTGCGCCCAATGATTCAGCGGCGTTCGAGTTGCTCAATTTAACCATAACTCATCTGCTTTCAAATCAACAGTGGGAAGATGGAATCCAACGCAGACTTCTATTTGTATATTGAGATCAAAAGAGGGTCAGGCGACATTTGCATTATGACTGGATATGAGGGATTTGCCAGAAAAAAAAGGGTGTTGACTCAGCGAAGGCACTCAGTAATCACACGCTAAAATACAGCAGTGAATATTAGTTTGTTATTTTCTATATAATGTGGCACATGGTGTTGGCTGCCATTTTCACAGCCTGTTTAAATATTGATGGGGCTCCTCAGGGCTCGCTTCTGGGTCCCTGTGACATTTAGGCAGCAGGGGGCGGCGTATGTTTTTATTAATTATCACAAGAGCAGACATAGGAAAATATATTATGCCATAGATATTGAACTAAACCATTTGAAAGTCAGCACAAAATCATCTGCAACTACAATGAATGTATACACTTATCCGTCATCCGAGTATTTTGATAATGCTTTAGTGGCTGTGGCATTTCACAGCAATACAAATGTGAAATGGTTGGAAAAACGCTGATAAAGTGTGGTTTTGTGTGGATACAAGTCACATTCACTGCCATGGCTATTGAGGGAAATATTTATAAAAAACTTTAGATGTCTCAGATCCATTTTATCATCATTCTGGAGATTGTTTTGGACAATGTAGTGACAGAATAAAGTAATTGACGCTGCTTCTCTGTGCCATTGGTTCATTAACAGCTTCCACGTCTGAGAGCAGAGTGTGACATCCTCCCATGTGTTTGATATAGTCACTACCAAAACAACAGGGTACAGTACTTACACTATTTCCCCTCCGTACATGCAACAGGTGCCATACTTTTAACCAGTATCGGCTCATGACAAGTAAGACAAACACAGTAATACCCTTGAATGCATAAACTTTCTCAAAAAAGTCAACCTTAATTGTCATGTTTTAAAATAACCTCACTTTCCCCATTGTTTTATGCATGTATTTGTGGATTTCTTTCTAAAATGTAGAAATATTCAACGACGCAAATGTATTAGCTCAGCATGATGTGTGCACAACCTCGGTTCTCTAACAATACAAGATGAAGAGAACAAAAAATAATGATGTCTCCCCTGTCTGTTTGTTGCTCTCAATTGCCTCCGAAAATACCTCAAAGAAGAATTATTCAAGTGACGTACAGTAGCTTCGTACAGAATGAAAACATATATGGCAAAACAAGCTGCGGGCGACAGTAGCTCAGTTGGTATAGAGCATTGGCCTTTGAGCCGGAAGGTTGTGGGTTCGAGCCAATCATGGGACTCAATCCAACTGCTCCCACCATTGTCTGCTGTCGATGTGTCCTTGGGCAAGACACTTAACCCCCCCAACCCAGAAATGGACTAATAAAGGGGTTGAAAATGAATGAATGAATGAAGCTGAGAAAGCAGACCAGGTTTATGAGGGTTATCACTATATGGCAGAAGGAGTGATGGGAAAGGACAATGAAATAGAGAGAACAATAATTAATTCCTAGAGTGAGGTGAAATGCCTATACCTAAAAAATGGTAGAGCAAATGGATGGTTTCAATGAAGTTACAGTATTTTCAGGGGAACTGGGAAATTTAAATATGAGGGCACCACTCATAACTAAAAAGGAAGTGAAAAAAACAACATGCCGAGCTCATTCAAGAAGTCGATATCCCATTTGTCCATAGCTTGTGTAGAAAAAACTCCCCATGCCCAAGGGCTACAAGCCACTCCAATTTCAGACAACATGAGCGTGTGTCTAGACGATGACCGGAAGAAAGTGTTGTTTTTATGATATTGATTCTTAAACTTACTCTGAAGTCAATTCCGACAGTGGAAATGAAGCTCCCGGCCAGAAACGCTCCGTCTTTAAACCGCACAAGGAAACAAGTCTTCCCCACACCAGAGTCTCCCACCAGCATCACCTGCACCAAGTATACAGACAATACATCAAATCATTCTTGTTTTGTAAATCCGTGTCTTTCCTATGTGAGTATTTAGGAGATGATAGTGGAACAACATTATGTATATATTTATAATAATAATAATAACAATATGTGGTGACATATTCATAATAATAATACAACATAAGTACAGTCAATAGATTTTTTCATAACAGTCACTTGGATCTGGGTGAAATGTTTGATATTGCTATGTACTATATGTTGGTGTGAAGGTCTCAGTCCACATTCAGGTTGCTGCAAAGATTATGAAAACCTAAGGACAATGATGCTTTTGATGCTGTATTGACACAGCTGCAGTCAGGTGCTTACTGCTGTAAATAAAGCTGGTTGTAAAAGTGAAAGCAACAATAAATACATCAATTACTTAAAACAGCGAGGAGAGAGATTAATCTTTATAATTTATCATTTTGTTATTTGAACCACATCTACATTAAATAAAGACGAAACTAAAGATAAAACCACAATCGCTAAATAAGAGATTTACCTTAAAAGCAATGTCGTAAAACTCGCTGCTGTTGCTGATGGGGGGTCTACTGGGGTGGACCACCCCGTTAAGAGGCGCAATTCCCGGGCAACTCTTTTTCCCGGAGCTTTTCCCGCTGGGGCTTCCAGTGGACGAGCTGTTCGCTTTGCCTTTGGCGGTTTTCTTACGAGACATCGCACAGGTCAGACCGATAAATCCTAATCAGTTATTTTTCTTGAAATATAATCTTTTTCTGTAAAGCAACTGTTCACACGCGCAAAACACAAACCGTCAGAGCAGCTCAGCTCAGAACAACATTCAGTAAGTCTCAGAGTCAGTCATGACCACACACAGAAAGTGCATGGAGGTATTAAACCTGCTCCTGTCCCTTCTCCCGCTCCTCACACAGAGCGCACGTCGCCACTGTACTCACGCAATCAGCATTTGGCTTTTACCATTTCCTACAGGACACAGGGGCGCTGCACTGCGCTCATATCTGACAGCACACGTTTACCTTCAAAGAAACACACACAACCCACGCACTATTTATCTGAATTTGTGACGGTAAAGGCGTTGGCCAAAATGCACGCACACGACGCTGTCCATGGTGCTGAAAAGTGCAGCAGAACCACGTGGTCTACTGGTCTCTCTGCCTCTACACATGAACCCGGATCAATAAAGGTGCTGCATTCAACACACGAAGCCAATTATATCTAATCGGAGACTCAATCATGGCTCCTGAGGATGGCTCTGTGGGTAAGTATATACATGTATGTATGTATTCTGCATCGTTGTTGTCACGGATCTAAGGATATCTCTCTAAGTTATGAAATGGTGCCATGAAGCAGGACGTGTAAGAAGAAACTCTACTCATAACATATTCAATACGACCACCTGTGGAATATGTTTGAAGTGTGACTTCACAGTTAAACCACTAGAGGGAGACAGACGTGCACGCATAATGTGGTGACAGCTTCACGTCACTATTCAAACAATTCTTTGTACTTGTTGCTTCATTACAAATACACTACTTACAAAAACACTACTTACAAACACACTACTTACAAATACCTGGCAAAGTTCAATATCTTCGCTTCACGTTCAGATAATCCACATATTTAATATAATTTAGAAACAATTACCTTTATTCCTACACACGTGCTATGGTAAATTCTATATTCTACCACCACAAATGACGGTCATTTTGATAAATGATGTCTATTATTTCGAAAATCTAATGAAACTCTCATGTTTGTAAATAATATTCCTGATCGCTCAGTGCACCATGGTCCACACATTGGGTTGATTTTGGACAAAGAACAGCAGCATTTTCCGATTACAGTCAAATCCTTTGCGGTCACAAAAGGCAGTCATGTTTTATTTTTTGTTCTGTGATATTGTATGTATATTGTGAATAATACTTGTGCTTTTGTGATACAAAGCCAAACGGCCCAACTTTATTACAGTGTTTGAAGTTCCCAACTCAGACCGGATTTTCCCATCACAAGTGAACTCCACCTCTGCACTGGTCCATGACTAACACAAGACATGCATATTTAACATGTGTAAGTTTGTGTTTAGTCCTGCTCAAAGTTCTACGGCAAAAAATCAGCAACACAAACTTGAGCTGTCCCAGTAGGCTGCTTTTATGTGAGATTTCAGTTTTACTACATCTTTATTCATTTGTGTATGTTAGACACAAGGGTATTTTACACCTCTACGATAACACATTTACAGTAAAAACATTCAAATGTTTTATTGATATGCAAAAAACACAACACTAACTCCCGGGGATATTGTGGTTGCATTTTCATGAGGACAATTTTTTTACGTTAGTATCACAGAATAAGATTTCATCACAATCACAGTTTTATCAAATAAGCCTTCCCATTAGCTATTTCTTTCAGAAACAATATGTTAAATATTTGTTTAACTGTATACCACTACTATGGTTTACTTGTACTTGGATCCAGTTGTAAACACTTGGACAACTGTGGCCTCTGCTGTAAAATGTGTCAGTCAGCATTTCTCCTCCTCTGCTGAGAGCAGCAGCAGGACATGGGCCAGGGCCACTCTCAACTCACCATCAGTTTGGACGACACCTCGGCAGCTGAGATTCGTTCTGCCACAGAGCAGCTGTCCTCCTCAGCAGCTGGTGGTTTTGGAGGGAACAGGGTCAGAAGCTGCATCATCATCATCATCATTATCATAGTTATCATCATCATTTTCATAATAAGCAGCAGCAGCAGCAGCAGCAGCAGCAGCAGTGTTGTTGTTGTACAGGAGAACTGTACATGCAAAGTTGAAACAGCTCTAATGTTATTTCACTCAGTCATTGTGGTCCATGAAGATCCCTTGTCATTGGTTTTTCTCATGACTATGATGAGTTCAATGATCATGTCGAGTTATTGTTTAGTGTTACCGATCTTTCAGACAGAAAAGTGAAAAAGAGAGGCCCACCTGCACTCAGCCAATCAGCCCGAAGCATCAGTGAGTGGCTCACTGGGTTCTTTCTGACAGATGTGCACAAAACAACATGTTGTGGTTTGATTCATTCATAAATGTATATTTTATAAGATTCTTTCTCTTTGGACAAACAACATGTATTTTGTATGATAATATAAGTTAGGCACCTCAGCTTTGAATTACTTGAAGTTACAGATGTTTTTTAAAAATATATTAATCTATTTATTTGCAGTGCTTCCAAGTTTCCAACATATGCAAAATAATAACATCAAAGTGATTTTTAATGAGGTGTGATTTCACTTGACACAGTACTTTATCCTTTGCAAAAACACTGTCTTGAAAACTGAACAAGTGTAAATATTTCGTTATACTCTTGTGGATAATGTAATGGAGCAGATTCGATGTAAGATGAGTTGGTCAGAAGTGTGCCTGTGATAGTGTTGCAATCATAACGAAATACTTAGTGCATGTTTGGGCAGAAAGGTCACCGTGGAGCACTGAGGGTCGCACACTTGTGGCCGCGCCCATGGACCAGGCATTCGACAGTTTACCCAGGTCAGGTGCCCCGAGCGCGGGCAGGAGACAGCAGCAGCAGCGCAGCTATCGCTCACAGCAACTGTTGCAGTGTTGGCAGCTCTGCGCCTCAGCTGCCTGCGGGGCGAGGGGGGCGAGGAGGGTGTGGGGGGTGTGAGGCATCCTGCCAGCTTCACCCTGTTTGTCAAGACTTGGCAAGGGCAGGACTCGGTGCAGTGGGACCGCCTGGCACTTATTGGGTCCACGGGGCAAATGAAATGAGGGACAATGCGTAATGGTGACAGGGAAACGTCCAGAGAGGAGGCAGGAGCTGTTTGTGTACTTTAGATACGACATATGAGCTACATGCAGGACTGTGTGCAGGATTCTGGAGATACCCACAGCTATTTCATTTGACAAGAAGAATATCTATCTACATAATGAGAACCAGACTCAGTGCTTAAACATTTTAATATGACTGCATTAAGTGAATTTAGCTGTGCACTGTGCATACAACTGAAATGAAAAATCGGTTCTTCTATAATAATAATCCATCCATATATTTTCTTCTCCTTAATCCATTTCTAGGTCAGGGGGGTGTCAGTCAGAGCTGCACCCAGTACACAGAGCACCAGCGCCTCACTGATCCTCCTGCAGGTGCTGAGTCCACAGGAGGATGCCTGTTATGGACGACACAGCCTTGATCTTTCAGCAGGGGCTTCAGGGAAAGTTGTTAAAGTGTCTTGCCCAAGGACACACACCAACATTTTGGCTCAAATGCCGATGCTCTACCAACTGAGCCACTGTTGCCTCTCACAAATAATTTGTCGTGTTATTATTATTACCTGTATGATTTTGATACTTACTCTTACTTGTTTTGCATAGCACTTTGAGCTGCCCTGTATATGATTGTGCTATTCAAATAAACTTGCCCTGCCAAAGTCGAGAAAATGCTAAAACAAAAGTACATAATTTCTTGTGATCAGTGGATACTAACAACTTAGAAATAGTATGGCCATTATCAGTAAATTATGTGAACTAAGCCACTGAAATCATTAATGAAAGTAAATTATCAAAAAGAAACATTTTGGGGTTGCAACCATTTCTCCTCATATTGCTTTAATGGGTCACATGCAAATATGTGAATATGAAAATAAATGTCCAGAAACACACACAGACATTAAATAGTTTTTCTCCTCACAGGTTCCTGACAAGTTTCCTCTAAAACACACGAGTTTACTGCAATTTTTGAATGTACTTCTCAATTAAATCATTGTATTTTACCGTGTTTTAGACGTGTGATTCCATGCACCATATTATAGATTTTGTTTTGTTGTCTAACTAACTATCCCCCGGTTAACCGTCTTAACAACTATCTTCATATTTTGTTTTTTTAAATAAATCAAATCTTTTATAATCTTAGCTGTCAGAGTCATAAATTCACACATATCCTGGGAGGTTCCTGAAATTAAATTCTCTTGGGCTGTTGCCAGATTTATGATCCCACACATGGCTCTGTCAAACGGGAAGGATTCTCTGACAAAGCACTTTTTAACTTGACGCTGACACATGGCAGCAGCGCCAATAGGAACATAAACAGTATATATTAAGCAGCTGTGTCCCAATTATGGCACCGGGGACAGATACACAGATCAATTCTGGTCCAAATGTTGAAGTGTTGATTATGGCTTTATTATAATAACTATCACGATGAGAAAACCTTTATATGTACCACAGTGGGGACATTTCAGTGTTGCAAAGAACTGTGTGTAACGGGAACAAAGGAAGCACTCAAAACAAAATGAAAAAAGCCATAGAATATTTATCAACTGTTATATATGAACAGGTGAAACTGGGAAAATATCACTTAAATTTAGTGAGTCTATAATAAATTGGTTCCACATTACAGAAGTTGATTCTCAGAAATAGACTCTGGACATTTTCAAATCACATCACAAAACCTGCCTTTTAAAACTGGCTTATTCTTTGTAAAAATTAAAATGTATTCTATTCTGCACTTTTAATATTGTGTGAGATGTTATTAAAATATTCTAAGGCGTCCTTGGGTGTCTTGAAAGGCTCCATGAAATAAAATGAATTATTATTATTATTATTATTATATAAATCAACTTTGAACTGTACTATTATTTTCAGTGTCACCTGCATACAAACTGTGCAAATGTAACTTCCCAAAAAAAGGGTAAAAAGGGAAGAATAAAGGGAAAAAATAAAAAATTTGCCATTGCTCAAAAATGTGTTTTGTTTTCTTCCAACCGACCAATTGCCACATCCACAATACACCACTTTGTGCCAATCCCCAACTTCTATATCCATGTTTTTTTTTTCAGAATGAAGAGAGATGAGGATTGTTGTTATTGAGATTACAAATTCAATCAATTCCGAGAAAAGGTACATACTGATAAAAC
>JAPMNZ010959175.1:0-14685 GCA_029875035.1 Pomatoschistus microps | reverse complement strand
TAAAAACCACCCTTGAGCGCAAGTGAGGTCCGGAGCTCACTTGCGAGCGAGGGTGATCCCATGATGCATTACGATAGCTGTTGGTAAAGCCGCGCCACAATGAAAGAAAGCAGCATGAAATACCCGCGCAACTGGAGGAAGCCAAGAAGCGTGTGCGAGTCTTTCAGACTTTTGAATGCGTGTGTTGGTGCCGTGTGTGGTCACGTTCGCTCCCGAAGCGGCCGCAGTGTGTGGCGTTCACTGAGGCTTCAGAGACGTGGATCCGTTATTATTATAGATCCATAATGTAGTTCAGAGCATCGCTGTGACACAGTTTGCTTTGTGATCCGCAGACCGCGGCTGTACCCGTCTGTCTCTGTGTGCGTACATGTTTGTGCATGTGTCTGTCTCTGTGTGGTACGTCCGTCTCTGTGCGCGTATGTACATGCGTCTGTCTGTGTGCGTGTGTGTCTGCCTCTGTGTGTACACATGTGTGTCTGCCTCTGTGTGTGTACATGTGTGTCTGCCTCTGTGTGTACATGTGTGTGTGTGTCTGGGTGCGTGATGTGTGGCAGTTGTGTACCTAATTATAGCAAATGTTCTATGAAATAGAATTAAAAATGTCAAATTTTAATAAATACTTTGTTTCATAAAGTCATATCTGTGTCAGATCCTATTTGTGGTGAAATCAGACACGTTGATAATGTGTGTGACGTGGAACACATCTGCTGCCTTATTTGAATATTGTCCCCTAGATCCAGGGGTGTCCCAATTCTTAGGGAGAAAACAATGCTCTTTATATTGTTTTCATTACTACAGCAGAAACATGCATGTTGGCTTCCATGTGTGTGTGTGTGTGTGCGCTTTCAGCAAACTCCTGACCCGGTATAGTCCTGATTTTAGACCTGATCGACCCACTACTGAGGCGCTACAGTTAGGTGCTTGGTTCTGGAATACACAAAATGTGACAGGAGACTAAACATAAAACAGACAAAAATATCTGACTGTGCTTCTGTCTGCTTCTCTAGAACACCCATGGATCAGGTTTGTAAATGTCATCAAAACTGATTAAAAAAAAATTACAAAAGAGAGGGCAGGTGGTTCCTGTGAAACAGAAAGTAGATGCGTCTGCTGATTTAGCCAGATCACGGGTAACCTACCTATGTTGCAGAGCCTGGTGTGTCACTTTAGAACTAAGCATCAAAGATTGAGGAGGGACCAAGTCTTTGTAAATAGACCAAAAGAAGCATTTAGAAAGACACTGCATCAGGTCCTCATTTAAATACAAGTAATGAATGAATTAGGGCCTCTTTCATCTGAGTCCTAATGGATTTACATCTTACTCAGTAGTCCATGTTGAGAGGGACACAAATAGAAGGTGGGTAAATATGCAGTTCATGATCACAACTGCATCTTCCATATAATGCTTTTTTCTTCTTATGAATTATGGCCTGCAGAGTCAATTATAAAAAGAACATTTTATACAAAAAAAAACTTTAAAGCTGCATCTATAAATAGTTTAACTATTCACATATTCAATTGAATTTAGTTTTATTAATTGAGTCATATTTCACACACAGAAACTCATTAGTTAAAAATATATATTCTGATTTAAATGCAGTGCAGGCACAACATGAAGACTATTCAAGGTGAAAAAAGTGAAACCATTATTGTATCCAGTTTTAAGTGCAACCGAATGAAATCACTCTGTGCAAATGCTAGTGCCCCAAAGACCGACCACCACGGCATTGCAAGTCGGTGTGTTGGTTTTAGTAAAGTCACATGGCTGATTATTGATAAATGGACTTCCAAAATGCAATGATGCGGCGGCTGGAACAGGGCATCACAGTACTAACCAGACCCTGCCCTGCTTAGCTTCAAGGGTTTGGAAGGATCTGCTTTCACATGAAGGTGGAGCCACAACTTATGCATCCCTGGGACAATGCACATGTAGCCTTGACCCATCGATGCATTAGACTACATGTAATTCACAGATCTGTGATTTGATAAAGTGTATTTTACTAAGACTAAGTGACATTGCAACAAGAGAATGATGATACAAATTTAAAAAATCTGGTGACAACCCTAAACATATCAGATACTCAGAACCAGGGCTGAAGGATTTTACAGATTGTTCCCCCCACCACCCAAAACATGCAGAGTTCCTGGAGGAAACTGATTCAGACAGCAGGAGAAATTGTGCCTACACTGTGTCACTTTTGAGTAAATAAGGCCAATAACGTGTAAACAAAATGAGAATCCTTCAATACATCTTGATGTACTATTACATAGATTCCTGGACATTTAATAATTATGTCAATAATGCACTTACCCTCGCGCTGGATCAAGAGCGATGGCCCGAGGTTGATCCAGTTCTTGCCAAAATAAGACTTTTCTCAGAGATCCGTCCAGTTCTGACACCTCAACTCGATTGGTTTCCGAGTCTGTCCAGTAAAGTTTATTCCCTAACCAATCACAAGCGAGTCCATCTGGGGAGGCCAAGCCTGCAATAACTGTCTGCACCACACTGGCCCCAGACTGGTTGTAGACTGTACGTTTGATGGCCTCCTCACTGACATCGCTCCAATAGATAAAACCTTTTGAGAAGACATAGTCCACTGCAGCAGCATCTTCCAGCCCTCCAACAACCAATGTGGCGTTGGCCTTCTCGTGTGCCACATCCACAACCCGGAGGTCCCGCCTGTTGGCATATAGCAGCAAAGGCACGGCTGAGGAAACAAAAGGCACATTTGACTTAAGGTGTAATGATATAGAAAGAAGGTAAAGTTATTTTTTGTATGATATACTGTTAGAGACATATGTTTTCATACGCTGCAGCACAATGGGCCATGACATCGCCATTTGAGATGTCAAGCCAGGGCCAAAAAGACCAAAGGCCTTTTTTAACCATCACTAAAACTGAAAAAGGACTTTTAATAATTTAGTCATTAATAATATTAATAATATTTGTTGGTTCATAAACATGATTGTACATACTTCATTTCCTTAACAATTCTATCCGGCTAACAAACTCCTGTTGTCCCCAGGAAATATTAACATTATGAATGAAACAAGCAATGATATTGTCATTTTTAATTTTGCCGGTGATTCATTCACAGCCTTGTGTGGCAGGCTGTTTTCCAATTATCTAATGAGAGGACAGTGCAAAATAAAAGAAAACATGTGATTCTACACAAGTAAAAAGTTTCTAGTATGCAGGTCATGATAGTAAAGACCTGCAAATAGAATTACAAAACATTGACAGGTCAAATACGTAACACTAACAGGCAACATTACTGATGGCAGGTATAAATGTTCACAAGCCATTCACCCAGGTGGGTTGTAAAAGCCCTGCATGTGCTCTGCTGATCTGCACTCTCTGAAGATGCAGAGGACACGGTCACCTGTTCTCTACTGTTCTTCTGGCTGAGACATGCGAGAGGAGCAGGCGCCAACTCATGTGTTGCCTTGAACTAGGACTGTAATTAACAGTTTAATTGTTTATTTATTTTTACATCTTCACAGAGATTGTTATTAAGTTGTTTGATGAAAAATAAGTTGTAAACACATTTTAATTTCATTACACAAAAAAAAGAATTATTTGCGTTATAAAACCTCTTATTATCATGTTTAAGCCAACAGATTATTACAGTGATTGTTACCTTTTCTAATTTGTTTATTAGCTGACAACTGTTTCAATATTTCTTTAGGTAATCATAACAATTAACCTGTAACAGACCTCCTTTGTACATCAAGCAGAAAGTAGAATATGTTTTGGGACACCACCCTTGTCCAGAGATTTTATTTTCTCAATGAAGAAGAATGTGGCCATCTCTGTTGAATGTCTACAACCACACTCCATTGGTAGTTAGTGTTCAACTGGACTATGTGCTCAGATATCCACGTTTCTGACCGATGGCTGGAAGAATACTTATTAGTCGATAGTAAAATAACGAGCTTTGGTTACCAGATTTAAATATTGATGTAATTATTGCTGATGTCCATACATTTAGAATGGAAGCAGGCAAGAGCTAAATCAAGACTTTTGGGCATATCCATCTCAAAGACGTCCTCAGCTGCTGGTTTCTTTACCAAATATACATATCGATAATAAAACCAAAGCACGGTCAAGCAGCAATATAATAATAACGATTGAACAGTTGAAAATGACTGAAGGGATGTCATACCGAGGTAACGCTTGATGAAGTCCTTATGAATAGTAAACGCAAGTTATGCGTTTTGTTTGAAATAAGCTGCAAACAAATGTGTTGGCAAGGTATTTTTTAGGAAATGTATTATCTACAGGACCTATATAGCATGTTGTGCTAGCTGGTACTGCCCTTAGGTTTCTCTTAATGGTTGCAAGTTGCCTTACCTACGTTAGATGTAAAGTAACGTTAAGCCAGTGCTAGGTTAGCTCATATGTCTGCACAGATCTCCAAAATAAACCTTAAACTCTGCATTACACTCTGAATAAGCTTGAGTATGTTCATCTATTTTTCTTAGCGCGATGTGTTTTGAGACTAGAAGTAGAGCAGTTAAACATAGTTAGCTTCCTAAGCTAATGCTAGCTCCGCACAACTACAGTGGGCCTGGGTCTGAAAATGTTCTATTTTAAATGACATTCTAACAGCTTTACCACCAGGATATGTTTGATACACCATTAAACAAAATGCAATACAAAAGTTAAGATAGTCGTGGTGTTGATGATATATCTTACCTCGTATGAGAAAACAAAAACTACTAAACAACAGACTCCGCAGCACGACACCCATCTTTCTCCCTTTTCTTCGGCCCTGTCGCCGCTTTCACCTCAGCTCACTATTCCCATAGCTGCGACTGCTCCCATCGATAGAAACACAAATATTCCACTGTCAACGGATTGAAACGCAAATGCAAAACGTTAATCATCCCAAACTTCCATAATGACTGTCTGGCTGGTCGCTAACAGCGTTGGATCAACTCTGCGCCTCACATTGTCCTGCGGGAGATCCGTCGTCTCCTTCCGCTGCGAGGAAGCTCATTCCCCCGCCTCTTCCCTCCTCGGCCCTCTTGTTTTCCATTGTTGTTTTCATTTCATGCTCTCAAGCCAAAGATAATGTTACAGAACCGAAAACGCCTCACTGCCTTCTCGTTTTACCGTCGCTACGTGGGAACATATCCCATGGACATCTGAATGGGCGAGGATCCCATCAAAACTGCATAAACCACACAGGCACATTCCAGCGGAACTAGATTGTCTTGAGTTATATTCTCGACTCAACGATAGAGCAGAATTCATTTCCATAGAAACAAAATATATTTTCATATTCAGTTTTCACATACTGCAACAGATGTAGCTATATGCATTTCTGTGCTTCGGGCTAGTAAAGATTCGGGTTTACAAACAACCAACATTTTTTGGCCAAAATTACTCTAGCACAAATTGTATATGTTTACAAAGGAGTACTGAACGATGTGACATGTTCAAACAACATATTTTAATCATTATAAAGATAATCAAATTTCAAACTATGCAAAAGCATTACTTCACAAAACAATAACAAAAAATTATAACCATCAATGCAAATCAACAGTCGGCGATTAAAGAAGTGCAGCGCAGTCCTTGGACCAACAAGGTTTCTGCTGTCCCCTGCTGGTGATCTGGTGTTCCTGCATGTTGAGCTTGCACACTTATAACATTCACGCCTCTATTACAAATACAGTAAAGTAATCTCCCTGTGCAGACGCTGCACTGAAACATTTTACTTGAAAAGAAGCAGGGTATAGGCAATTAATTAAAAGTATAATAGTGCAATGAATTTTAAAGATTGTATTCACAAAGAACTCAATCCACGTTATTTTGTGGACATAAAACCACACAGTGAGATAGTGAGGCTGACATCCAAGTGATATCACCATAAACTTGTATGGCTGTGGGAAAAAAAAACATGCACTGCGTACCAGCGACACTCCCTCCACTTTCTTCATCCTGAGTATTTAGGAGTAAAATATTGCTTTACACGGGCTTTCGTTTACAATGATCCTTTGACTGTTTTGTAAGGATAATGTATCAATTAAAATGTGCCCTAAAATGTGAAAACATTCAGTTCTATGTATCAGAGACATAAAATGCATTTGTCCAACACAGTGGGACCATTGCCAGTAAAATAAAATACTTATAAATATCAAATTACAAAATGAAATGGCAAAATTGCATTTACTAAAGCACAATGAAAAATTATTCAATTGAACAGACACATACTCCTTATTGTGTGTTTCAAACACATTGCCAAATCAAAAATCCTACAGAGAAGTGTGATTATAATTTACTTCTGATTAAATTATATAAGCATTGCCTTTGCCATGATATAAAAATCTGAATAAAGAAGAATGTTGATTGTGTGTAATTGCTGGTCCCAAGTGGTCTTTAGCTTATACAGCCTCAAGGCCATAATCTTGGGGCAGGAGCCATTCACAAGTGAACTACAAATATGTGAGAAAAACCATTAAAATTTGCCTGCTCTACAGACCATGAGCCATAAAGGCTTACTCGGTGCTCATACTACAACGCTTAACTTAAACTTCAAAGTTATAAAAAGAAATCTTACAAAAAACTGCATTCCTCAACTGTTCTGGTGGCAGGCCAACTTTTTCTCTGGGTTCATCCAAATGTTGTTTTGCCCGGATATTCATACAGATTGCCATTAAACTTTCCTATTACATTGTAAACAAGCAGATAACTTGTAACTTAGCCAAGTGAAGTTATGTCTGTTTGAAGGAGTCTAAAGGAAAAAACAAAAATCATCCATAATTGAGGAACGTACAACTTTTAAATCAAACTGAGCGACAATTCAAGTAAAGCATATCTATTGCAAGCAGAGGAAGCAGAGCACTTAACAAGGCCGGTCACCATCAGGACAGTTGAGGAATGTACCTTTAAGCTTTTTCGTTGCCTAAAAAGTGAATGAGGTACTCGCCCTTACACTTCATAGTGCAAGTCATTAAGCTCTAATCTTGTATAATGACGCCTGTCAAAGGACTCCATGGCCTTCCTGCCCCCTATGGCCAATGCCATCGTGAGCATAGCAAGTCCCAGTACCATGAAGGCCACCACACCACTTTTCACTGCTCCACGGCCTAGCGTTGTAGCTTTAGCCTGACTTTGGTCCTGCAATGGGAGCTCAGGTTGGACCACACCTTTGGGTACGATGAGTAAACTGACTGCAGGAGAGCTACTTATTAGATCGAGTAGCTCCTTTGTTGTGGTCGATGTGGTTGGAGGAACAGTTGTTGTTGTGGTCGTGGTGGGAGCCGTTGTCGTGGTCGTACTGGTTGTAGTGCTGATAGCAGTAGTACTAGTCGTAGAAGTAGAAGTGGTAGAGGGTGATGTGGTGGTGGGGGTAGAAGTAGTGGTAGCAATGGTAGTGGATGGGGTATTTGTAGTTGTAGTTGTGACGCACGATTCAGTTTGTGGTTGAGGTTTTTCAGCAGTTCTATACGTGTCCTCTTGGTCAACCAGAGTAACATGAAGTGTTGTTGTTGCGCTTGTCGGAGCCGATGTCGTTTTGGGGACCACTGGATGCAACCTTCCCTTCTTTGTATTTTTGTTTTGCTTTTTGCTGCTTTTGTTTGGCTTTTGCAGTGATGTAACCTCCGTTGTGGTGGTTGTCATGGCGGATTCCACAGCCGGTACAGGAGTGATGATTATTAAACGTGGAGGCTCTCGGTCCAGAGATGACGATGTTATGGAAGACTGAGTGGTAGTGGTAGTGGCAGTGGTGGTGGTAGTAGTGGAGGGTGGAACTGTAGTTGGGGTCTGTGTTGTAGTGGACATAGTTGTAGTAGCAGTAGTCGTGGTGGGAGCGGCCGTAGTAGGAGGAAGAGTCGGAGTGTTTGGAGCAACAGAACTGGTGCTGGTCGACATTGTTGAAGTAGAAGTCGGTCTCATCGTTGTAAAATGGATCAGCCCTGGACAAGAAAAAGACAATGAAATTATGCAAAAAGCCGTCATCTCCCTAAACAACAGACACGTATATATACTGTAAATCTCATGTTTTAATTTAAATAGATAACTTTAGGTGAAAACCAGAGTCTTTTTGTAGTAAAACCACACTGTAACCAGCCAAAAAGAAGATAAAACTATAATGGCATTTGACACATTATATCAACATACTGTAAACAAAAAAAAGTCCCATCCCTTTAACCCTTATAACGACTCAAAATGTAGACTTGCCTTTGTAGATGTCATATGTGTTGATGCCATCGACAGCTTTCATCAGTGGACAGTCTTGCTCGGCCGGACAGTGAAATAAGAAGCAATTGTTTTCACCAGGTTGTTTGTTGCCATTATACACAACCATGTTGCATTTAGCACCTTTAGGGATTAAAGATGTGATCAGATATTGTAAAAGGTCCGGAGTTTGTACATCAGAATAAACATGTTAGAGAAACTTACCTGGCTTCACTTCCTCAGAGCAACATGCTAGAACACAGTCTCGCTCTGATCGGACCACTCTGGCATCCATAAGGACTCCTTTCTTGTTTACTGCTTGTCTTACATTGACTATAGCTTTCTGATGTTGCCTTGAATAACAGGTCTCTGGTTCCACGGCCAAAACGCATTCCACAAGCATAAGCAATGCCAAGACAGCGGCAGCAGATTGCTTCAGTCGCCAACCTTGGTGATGGGAAATTATTAAAGTCATGGCAGCAGTCAGTCTACACAGATCTAATCAGAAAGAGACTGATGTCCAAGGAAGAGAGAAGATCCAATCCAGAATGTTCTATTGGGGAAAAAACATACAAACATGTAGTTATATTTAGACTGTTCGGTTAAGTTGACATTGTGTAGACCTTTGTTTTTTTCACTTTTAAAATAGAACCATGCAAACCAAGTCTCATGTTTGAAGAAAATGCAAATAGAGCTGACGTGACACAATAATTTTCTGTCACAACTTTCAAGATCCAAGCTGACAAAAGATGTAAAAGAACTAAATATAACACAGTAAAAATAGATGGCTAAAAATGGATCGCCAGAAGAGAACAAAATGAACCCGGGCAGTTATGACTTAGCACCTCACAGAGAAGGAACTGCAACAAAGTTAAAGCCTTGTGTGTGAAACTTGGCATATAACCTTGTGAATAGTTCGTCACAGTCTCAAACAATCCATAATTGTGTGTGTTATATAAAATGTCTCTGCTGAGCGGACTCACCAGGCTGGCAGTACTCGTCCTCCATTAGTTCTTCAAGGTCCACAGTTCACACAACGAGACTTTACTCCTTCTGTGCAAGAGAGTCAAGCCTTAATACACAACACATTTACAACTGGTCCTATCTGATACAGTAGACAACCTGTGCTCAGTCTGCTCACATAACCCACATTACCTCAGCTATCACAAACTCAACTTTATCTTCTAAGATTGTGAAAATTAATACAAAAGAAATCCAATAGGATATTTGTAATATCATTAGGATGTTATGAAAAAATAAATTAGGCTATAGCGTAAGTATATGTATGTAATAAGTGTTATTTATTCTAGCCATTTGGGCCAACTTGCTTTTAAAACATTTTATATTTAAAACAAAAACTAAGCCCTCTCAAATGAAGTCACCCCCTTTCCTTTTATACACCCCCACACCCAAAAATTAAAAATTATCAAGAAAAAAAGGCCAACCCGAGCAGTTGGTATTAGCCTTTTCTCCATCACCAAGAACCTGATTGTTCACTTCAGCCGATGCCAATTTCTCGCGTCTAAATAAGCAATTTTTATCTCCATTCAATTTGTACACAGGTTAAACGATCGAAACGGTGCAACTAATAAGGAAGTGAATTCAATAGCATTTCCAATAATAAACATTTGCATTGTAGAGTGGGCTACCTTGTTTCACTGAGAACGCGTCCATCTGTAGCTCGTCTCTTCGGTGTATTTCAGCGAACAACGCAAACAACACGGGCCACTCATCTCAGGCTGCGCGTCCACGGAGCAGATTCATACACATTTGGTCTCTTTTTGTTGCCAGAATCTTCCGCGCACATGTCCAGGTGTGTTCCTCTATAATGTCTGGGGCAGCATCTTGTTCCCGGTGTGCAACACGATAGAGCAGGTTACATGATGGCTGGTGCGGAGGCTCTGCTGCGCGCTGGAGTCTGACCCATTTTAGTCTTTGTCCTGCGGAAGGGGGAGGGATGGAGAGGGATGGAGAGGGACCAGCAACCACAGCTCTGGCAGCAACAGTGCTTTACCAGCGTTTTAAACATTGTGATTCACAACAAAACACAAGAAAGAATATGGACATCGTGTTTGGTTCAATGGCGTGTTTTATTGGATGGGATTATATTTCGGATGACAATGGCCTGTAAGACAGTAAGGGCAGGCGAATTCCACATAGTCAACAAAAGCGACAAAAGTTTGGCTGTCATTGAGATGTTTGAGAACGTTCTCATTTCATATTCTTATAAATGAAAATATGTTATGTCTTTGTTTGTATTCATACAGGCGAGCCAACTCCAAGGATGATGCAAATACCGGTATACGACAAAAAATATCAAAAAATAAAATAAAATAAAAATGCAGGTAAATGTGACATTTTTTACAAGTGCTGCACATTCACTCAACAGCAGTCATTTCCACGTCTTCTTGGGCCACAGCTACTTTCTTCTTTGTCTTGGTCTTCTTACTTTGAACGGCAGTTTTCTTACCTTGAGGTTTTTCAACTATTTGAACTGTGGAAAGAAGACATTTCAGAAAATCAATAAACCAACTTCATGTCTCATAAGTACAGGTTTTATTTGCACATGCACCAAAGATTCGATTTATCTTATTGTAGTAGACACCAGTGTTAGAATTTGCATAGGATAGTTCTCAGTTTTCTTTTACTCCTACATAGGGTACAGCGTAACAGTACACCAAGTAAAATCTTGAGAAGAGAATGACATGGGCTTGTGGCCGTAATCATGTCCTGGATGTGGAGGAAGGCTTTGCTGCTGATGGGCTGTTGTGTGTTGGAAAAGTAAGAGACAGAAGCACATTATTGCTCTCCATGTGCGTAACTATGGTTACAATCTCACCTGGACAAAAGTATAGAAATCTTTTGAAGCAGAGACAAAAGTACAGTGGATGTCTGGCTCAAATCAAATATCCATTGATATATTTTGTATGTTAACAAGAAATTATTCAGATAGTTTTTGCTTCTGGCTCTTTCAGAAATAATAATTTGTTATAACTTCTACAAATTTGAAGAATTATTTAATGTCTAATTGTCCTCAGAATAACAGTTTTTCAAAGTTTTTTTTAAATGAAATAACAAGTACACAAAAGAGTAGATGTCCAAAAAATGTCTTCAGGATGATATAGCCTTATGGTCAGAGCTCTTGGATTGGATCACTGATTGGATTTTTGGATTTCTTCAACTCCATTCAAATGTTTACTTAATCAACATTATTTTTTCGCAGTGTTTTCCGACATTACCTTGCATACTGGATTTTTCCTTATCCATATGACTAAGTTGTTTGAGCAGCTTTCGCCTCTTCTTCCCAGACAGTGTGATATTTGCACGTGGACTTGACCTTTGTAAAATGAATGAAATAGTTTAGGAACAATATTTGGTAAATGATTGACAAATTCAAGTTCTAATATGTGAAAAACCCACGTTCTTTTCTTCAGGTGATGGATGGTGATAAGCCCTTCGTCAATCACAGCTCCCACAATCTTGTGTCTCTTCCTCTTCTCACGACCTAAAACGCGACGCCGCTTAAAAAGCTTTTTCCCCAACTCCTGTTTGGAATAAATAAAATGTAAATCAGGGCTGCATTCATAAATTATTTCTACTATCACTTAACAATTATTTTAATAATGGATTCACAGAGTAATTAGGGCCACTGCCATCAATTAGTAATTGAGTAATAAATAAAGATTATTATTCTTTCGTAATTGAGTAATCTATTCATTTTTACTTTCCACAAAACATCCTTGCTGCACATAAAAAAGTGACGCTTAGTGCAACCAAAGCAGGAGTTTGTTTGAGCTTTATTTTCACTTTAAAATTAGTACGTCGCCCACAATGGTGCACCCCACAGACACAACTATGGATTAGTAAGTGCCACATTTAATTGGGTTTCCTACAGTTTCCCTTGGTTTTAAGTCATGGTAATAATTAACCAATTAGTTAAGCCATTCTTTCAATTATACAAATGCAGAGTTCTTGCATAAGTCTTATTTTTGTAAAAATCAATCATTCTCAGTTGGAGCTACATGGAAACAATTCCATGAGAAGTTAACTCTGCACTGATGATAATGGTTAACTATAAAAGAAACCAACTAAAAAGCACCTTTCATTAACAGATGCAAAGATATTTATGGATCCTAAGTTAATGGTGATTTTGTAGTAATCTGAACCAACGCATCATTAACCAGAGCCAAAGACCACAGACTCTCGTCAATGTTCTGTAAAGCAAAAAAACATGCACACGGTTTGCAAACAGCAGACACAATGCTCTCTATGGGATGCATCAATATCCAAGTGAGCACATAAGAGCTGCAAGTTTAATCGCAAATCAAACCATTTTCTAAAATATATGTGACTGTTGGTTCCTTGTCTGTGATATATTAATTTTTATATTATATGAATGTTATTTTGGTAAAACTGTGCAGCTCTTGCATAGCTACAGTGCACTAAAATCTTAACACAGGTTAGGGGGTGTAGGGTTAGGTGTTTTCTTTCTTTTGTGACAATGTGCCCTTGAAAACATTTTGCCATTATGCTGGTCTTAAATAAAATAAAAACTTGATTTAATTTAACATCTATAGGACAATGACAACAGTGTCCTCTTGGCCAAGAGTCAGGACACCCTTAGAAAAGAGACATTTGGAAATAATGTGTCATGGAACAGCAGATGTTACTGAATCAAAACTTAGTCCAACAACAAGACAGTGCTCTGAACCAAAAGTAACTTAAAGTAGTCAGTTGAATTCTAAAATGAACAAAATTGCAATAAAAATATATTGCACTGTTATCCCTAACTAGTAATATAAATATATTACAACCCAATCTTAACCAACACTGGTAAAGAGCCAAAAGGTTCCCTTTTCCTAACGTCACAGTAAACGTAAACAACCAGTAGATGTCACCATAAGCTTCTTTAAGAATAATATTACCATTTTGTTTGCCATGGCTTATGCGATTGAGCGACATAACAGATATAACAGATTCCCAATCGATGTTTTGTTTCACAAAATATATGCTAAACTACTTGGGCTAATATATACTGGGAGCTAACAACTCCTAGCAGGTGCTAGCTACCATGTAATGTTATCGACTATTATCTACTGCATTAGCGCGGATATGTACACTTTTCTGAGATCCTTTTACTCTTCGACCTCAATACTGTCATCATGTTAGAAAAGAATATTGTCTTACAGTTTTTGGTCTGTTGATCTTTCCACTCGGAGCTCCCATGGTTCCATGCGACAGAAAAACACATAAGAAAAACACGTGTACTTTCTTCTTCGAAAGCTTTCCGGCAGTCTGTAGTTTGGATGTCCGATGCTGCCCCCACGGTTTGGCAGACATGGCACTAGGAAGGGTCTCACATCACCCTCCACCCAAAACATTTTTTTAAAAGTAATCTGGATTCTTAAAAGTATATGTTTTATATCAGTGGACAGCATGATCATTGAGACTCTTTTCTGTCGGGACAAACAACGTGCATTGTCTAAGGATGGTTGATGATCCAGGACATTTAACGGCATTGGTTTTCCTGCCTTATGACCAATTACTATTTTATTGTATTTCCTTGTCTTCTAATGGTTTGATTATCTAATCCAGTTGTGGGGAAACCCTGGCCCGCGGGCCGGATGGCCCTTTGAACATTTCTATCAGGCCCCTGAGCCCTCCCCTGTTTATATAAATATGGTATAAAGACTATAACAATATTTGTTATAATATACATGATAATATATTAATCTATACAAATATTAAGACTGAGAATTCCATTGGAAATTGGATCAGGCTGCAAGCTGATTTTCCAATGTGGTCCTCAGCAGGAGAAGCTTGCCCATGCCTGATCTAATCTGTTGATGGAGAATTGACAATTTCTGTGACGTTTGTTGTGATTTCAAATTAATCAAGTACCAATAAAGAATCAGAGAATTTTGTTGAAGAGATTAGGGTTAAATATAAAATTAACCAGCTCCATCACTTTATCAATAACACTGTAGGGAATTTAAAAGCCAAAGGTCGGAACCCTTGAAGCTCCAGGTGCCATGATGCAGCGCTGTAAATCCTTAATACTCAGTAGTAACATTATTAATTCACTTATGGAGTGAATTAATAATGGCAGTTGAAGCATCTTTGAGTGGTCAAAAAAGCGCACCAATGCATTATTTTCATTAAAGGTGTGAAATTTACCCAAAATGGGCAGTTACTTATTGAGACACTATAAAAAATTTTTCTATTGGATATCGTGGGAGGAAAGAAGCTCCTTGATTTGGGATTAGGTCTACCATATCTTTGTAGCAGAAGACTGATTGTGGTAAGGAAATTATTACAGTTTTTCAATTTGTTTGATCTTTCGAGGACAATTACAGGACAGTGTGCGAGAGTAGCTCAGTTGGTAGAGCATTGGCCTTTGGGCTTGAAGGTCGTGGGTTCGAGCCCACGGAAAGACCTACTTCACGACTCCCACTGATGATTGCTGTCGTTGTGTCCTTGGGCAAGACACTTAA
>JAPMNZ010959171.1:0-11430 GCA_029875035.1 Pomatoschistus microps | reverse complement strand
TTCCTGCAGCGGTGTATTTATTGGGTGCACAGATTACTCAAAGATACGCATGATCCTGTGCGCGTTTATGGGGTTGGGTACATGGCCACGTTGACGCTGCGCGCTCAGCCGCAACACGGTGCAGCGGCAGCGAGCGGCTGGACGCTCACAGCCTCTCGCAGCCGCTGGATGCGGGAGCCGCTCATTACAAAGCGGCCACAGTTGCCCCGGAACACTGCGGCCGCTGAGGTGGCGGAATCCCGTTCGAGTACATACAGCAGGTGCCCCGCGGATACGCGCGTCCCCCTCGAACAATTCTCAACGGATTTACACTTCTCACAAACAAGTGTTTTGTATGAGGCAGCCAGACCGGCCCAAATATGGGCATCGGCCCTTCGGGCATTGCCCGGTATGCCCGATAGCCAGTCCAGCCCTGCTCTTCTTAATGTACTGTGATTATATTGAATGCCCTGTATCTTGTTTTGGTAAGCACTTTAAGTTTCCTTGTGTATGACCCGTGTTACACTAATGAACTTGCCTTGCATAAATATTGAGTATTGATATTTGGATTTTTCTTGTTGCCGGTACACCTGTTTTTAGCTTTATTGTATATAATATCTATTTATCACTCTATTAGATATCTATTTTTATATAAAGATGCAAAAATTGTCCTAATTGTTAACAGAATAGTTGTAGTTTTGTATGCGACACATTGAGTAGCTAGCTTTTAAGCTCAGCTAATGGGGATCCAAATAATAAACTAAACTAAACTGAACTACAAATTTCATAAGGTCTTCTAAAAGTTCTAAAGTTGTCCAAGTTGTGAAAAACGCAACCACACATTTTAAAACTTAGTCAGTGGTTGTAGTAACTCTGTATAATCACGCTCATAAAGACCAGAGCGCAGCAGTCGGTGGCAGAAAGTGAAAGTGAAAGACTGTAAACGATATGAAGTTTAAAGTTTGAGTTTTATTCTAGTTTACCTGAGGAAGTGGGGTCGTCTGTGAAATCTGTGAGCTCTTCAGGAGGGTCTCCGTAAAATGAGTTGAATTTGTGACTGGAGACAGCGGCCAAGACTGCTCCCTAAAAACAAACACACATTACATTAGAGATCTATAATTCCAATATACAGAATATTGTTGAAAAGTCCATTTCTTTCAGTTTTTTAACTTGGAATGTGAAACTATTGAATGACAGCCTTGTTGTTGTGGATAGTTGGATCACAAAAAACTCAAACTCAATCATGAAAAAAACAATAGAATACTTTGAAAATAGACCGATTATGCAAGCCATAATCAGGAAAATGATAACAATCAAGGGTAGGCACTTGCCAATTTGCATGTGATTAGTCTATATCATCATTTCACAGTTTAAGTCAAATTAGAGAAATGAATGAACTTTTAAACAATATTTGTAGTACAATTGTCAGACTTTCACCTGTACATACATAGGCAAGCTTTTTATTGAACTTACCTTGAGTTTCCGCCTCGCATTGAATTTTCGTAGTTGTTCCACCGTTTCTGGCAGGTGGATTTTGTACGCGTACCGGTCTCTCTCCTGAAGAATGTGAACAAATGTTTTATAATTGAGTAAAGTCCAGTTTTTACACTAAACAGAACATTCAAAAACGACTGATGACACAAATACCTCCCCAACAACTGCCACGGTGTATTATTACTGGTACCAAACATACTTTTCTTCAAAAATAACACATCTTGTTTGTCTTAACAAAACAAAAGGGAATGGACGTTGTTGGATCAAAGTAAAACATTGCATAGAAAGAGCCCTGTGAGTCACTATTTGATGCTTTGGGCTGAGTGTAGTTGTTTCTGTTTCAATTTTTGGTCTGAAAAATGTGACAGAAGCCCAAACGCATACGTATGAAAACTAGTGATGGAACCATTTTATGTGGTGTGAAAGTTAGGTACCTCTTCTTTAAGCAATAAAAAACTTAAAGATTCTTCCCTCTCTATCCCCAATGGCATTGTTTTCCGTTACCATCATTGTCTTTATAGCCATTGCCGGGATCACACACACACACACAATTCAAGAATCACTTGATTTTTTGTCAATTATTTTAAAAGACAACCACAGGCTATGTTTTCTTTTATTTAGCGCACTCTTGTTTGGAGGCGTAAAGCAATGTGATAATAATATGGTCCATACCTTGAGCCAGGGGTGGTTGAGGCTCTCGTAAACTGTGATTCTCTCTGCAGGATCCAGCATCAGCATTCGCCGCACGAGATCTTTGGCACTTTCGGAAATTTGTGCCCACTGTCTCGGATTCATCTGCACATAAAACATTAAACGTATAATGTAGCAAACGCCAGAAGTTTCAAAAACATTTGTGTTGTTGACTTGGGCCTGACCTTGTATTTGCCCTTGCAGATGGCTTCAAACAGTCGGTCCTTGGTGCCATAGAAAGGCAGGCATCCCGACAGGAGGATGAAGAGGATGACTCCGCAGCCCCACACGTCCACAGGTTTTCCGTACGGCTCTCGCTTCACCACCTCAGGGGCCATGAAGTGTGGCGTCCCGACTCGACCTGGAAGATACAAAAACACAAAGGAATGCAATGAATATACAGAGACGATGGGCTGTTTTATAACAAAACAAATCATGTTTGACTGTTGAAAGCATTAAAACCTAAAACTAATTCAAAATAGTGTCTAATTTACTTAAAGCTTAAAGCTGGGGGACATTACTTTGAATTCACCAAAAAATCAAATGTCAATTAGTTCCTACTTGTTCCTAGCTCTCAAATTAGTTTGGTTCTATCACTAGTTTCACATGCATGTATTTTTGGCCTCTGTCACATCTTTATATCAGCTTTGCAGAATAGGTAAAATCCTCCAGCTCTGGTTCTGACCAAGCCGAGCAACATCTGATAATAGAAATGGAATTTGGCCTCAGGATGGGTCACATGCAGAGGATGAATCGCCCTATGGGCAGTGACGTGCGGTCAGATGAGGCCCGGCCTCACCTACGATCATGGAAAGAAAAAAGAATCAAATTGAAACAATGATACTAAGTCTATTGATTTGTGCTATTGTATTACGTAACTTTGCTTTATTTAATATATTTTCTTTTAATTACTGGTATTTCAGGCATAAGGTTGCCAATTTGAGAACAGAAAAATAAGGGAAAACATTTGGGTGGATCGGGTTGAGCACTTTTTGGTTGTCCTAAATTCAATCTACACAGGAATCATGGAATTTCATATTCAACGTTAGAATGTAATTTATTAATAAATATAAAAAAACAAGGCATTGGATTGAATTAATTTCTATGCATTAAAACAGCACATTGTACTTGAAAAATCGATTGACACCGATTGGCCGAACCGAAAGGTAGACGCTTAAACTGTATTTACGGTCTGTGTGTGTGTGTGTGTGTGTGTGTGTGAGTGTGTGTGTCATGTGTGTGATATGCTGTGAGTGAGTGATGCATTTGAGGAGACTCTGAAAATACGGGACAAAAGCCGTCCCTTATCAATTCAATACAGGACACACATAGTTTTTCTCATGGGACTATTCCGTGTTTTAAAGGATGTTGGAAACCCTATTCAGGCATCACTACTGTGTGTGTAGATACGTTTCGTTTGTTTACCTCCAGCCACGAGTCCTGACTCCCCGAGCTGGATGGCCACCCCGAAGCCACCGAGTTTGACCGGAGCAGAGTTTTCTTTGGAGGCCAGCAGCACACAATGAGGCTGAGGAATGAGAGAAGACGTTCAATTAATCAGTGTTAATTAAAAGGCTTAAAATGAAAGTCACATGCACGGCACGCCCAAAAACAGCAGCAGTCAGAAGTCTCCCACACAGGAAGGGTCACATCCACACTATATGGAGCAACAGAAAGTGACTTATAAAACCTTTAACTTCAAATGTAGTCAACAACTTGGTAGTAAGTGTTAAAAAGGTTCACAAGGTATGGAAATTTCACTTTACTAGGAACAAGAAAATAAGCAGGAAAAATATTCAAATGAGTTACACTTGTATAATGTGATTTACATCGAACTACATTATGTCATCCATCCACAACCAGTTCCTGGCTCTTTGTACACGTCTTACAGAAAAGTGAAAAAGTGAGGACTGATGATCGGCTCTCAGCCCTTATATGCAAGAGTCAAAATGTTATCGAACAAGATTAAGAGGTCTATTTGTGGTCTTTTTCGTTCTGTGGTCATCTCAACTCTTTCTACTGGGAAAAACAAAACATTATTTATGAAAAAATCAAGTTAGGTACCCCATCTTTAAGATGACGTATTGACATTTTGTGTTTGTATGTAGATCTTTTCAGGCATTTTCTTTCTTCTTATACTATCAGAACTAATCTTTACCTTCCTAGTTTTTTATTTGTTGAATAGAATGATCAAATTCTCAAAAATTTTCATTTCATTATTAGTTAACAATATTTACTATGTTGATAACTAATTATAGTTTTATAACATGCAATATAAGTATCTTGTCTGTCAGAGTGAGATCAGATTTCCTGTGTATTTCAAAATAGCTGTGGTGCACTCATAAAGGGCGGCCGCTATAAGACTTCACTTCAGTGTTTGAATCAGCCCTTACACTGGAAAGGCTCACTGTGGCTTGTTTTATTTTGGATGTGTCTGAGAGGGTTTGTTCCTAACCAATACCACAACTAGGCAAGTATTTCCTTTTTCAGTAACATTTTTCTCACAAAACTGATGTAAAGTTAGAGATCATATCTGGTTGGTTTTATTGCATAATTTTATATACAGGTGGAACTTGGAACCTTACAATATTGTTCATGTATTTCTGCAAATCAACCGGACACAAAATGGGATTTAGACCATTTACAAGTGACCTTTGCTATGATCTTTATAATTATGGCGTACAGTTCAGTGTTTTTTTGGGGAGGGTGTACAAGGTGTGATCCAATTCAACCAACATTAGAGCTGCCTTAACTGTATGAATGATTCTAGGTCTTCACGAAATGCAACAGTCAAGTTATTGTTGATATTGATTGCAGAGATGGAACAACGTCAGAAAAACTCCATGGAAACCGGCAATAGCACAGCAGCCATGCCTTTTTACCCCAATGCGAGTCGACCGTGTGAGGAGCAATGGGAGCTGGAGTCTTCTTTGGCCGTTCTTTACACCATTATCTTTATACCCGGGCTCATCGGTAACCTGGTGGCATTGTGGGTATTCCTATTCGTACATGTCAAGAAGAACTCCGTGAGCGTATTCCTCATTAACATCGCATTTGCCGACCTGCTGCTCATGGTGTGCCTGCCATTCAGAGTCCTCTACCACAGCCGGGGCAACAGGTGGACTCTGGGCTCGACCCTGTGTAGTTTAGTGGCAAACTGCTTCTATACGAACACGTACATAAGCATCGTGCTGCTGGGAATGATCAGCGTGGACAGGTATCTGAAGGTTGTGGGGATAAATCAGAGGTTGACCACAAAAGGGAGCATCGTTGTCTGCGCACTAACATGGGCCGCAGCTTTGTTGGTCGTAATTCTGGTGACGGTGCTCGAGAAACCCCAAAAGACTGAGAGGTGAGTGGAAGGAGATTGATATTCAAAATAATTGTGCTCGAAAGTTTACGCGTCCTTGCAGAAATGTCACTGTTTTGGCCATATTTTAGAGATTAGAATTGATAAGAATAAAGCTATTAATAGTTGTGTTTTCCATTTTCAAATCATGACATATATTGGAACTAGAGGCTTTTTGCCAAGAAGAACGGGCGGCTTCACTATCAGAGAAGTTTAAGAACCTCATCCACAAATATCACCAGACTCCACGCTATCATAGATGTTAAAAGGGCAATAGGACCCTCTCGAAAATGAGATGCTGCATCTCAAGGGGCTCTCTATAAAGAAAATTAAATATAAAAAAAGAAAAATATCTATCTATAGAAAAAACATTTCCTCTGTTACATGTATGGCAGTATGGCACACCATAGAATGTATGCAAAATGAAATCTATTTATCAAAACACAAGGTTAAATGACACTACTAATAAAATGAGACAGTGTTTGGATGAGGAAAAGAATTTGAAAAAGATTGATCAATCAATATATATTGCAAAGTAAATTCATGAAGTTTTGTATCGTCAAAAGAGGCCTTACAAACTAACAGCATGTTTTTGTCTGCAGATGCTTCTATTACAGACAGCTCCTTGAAGACAAATGGAAGGCCTACATCAACATTCTGATCGTTGTGGCTTTCTGGGTCGTTTTTATCACATTAATGACATCTTATGTGAGGATTGGTCGCTATCTTCAGAGGAGATCCCAGGAGAGGCAAGAGTCCCCCAGCGCACGGCGCCAAAAAAGCAGCGCCAAGAAGTCATTATCCATCGTCTTTCTCTTCTCCCTGTGCTTTGTGCCTTATCACCTGGTTAGGATCTTTTACATTAAAACACAGATTACAGAGACTTCCTGTTTTGTGAGAAGCAAAGCCGATAGAGCCAATGAGATCACGTTGGTGTTTTCGGCCTTGAACAGCTGCCTGGACCCGCTCATGTACTTCCTGTTGTCATCGTCCATGAGGAGTGATGTGTTGCGTCTGACAAACAGAGTTTTGTCTTCGAAAGATGTCGTTGCGAGTCGTGGGAGCAGCTCGACTGTGGGACAGGAGCGGACCAAATCAGACATGAACGTCAGCTCCATGTGAAAGCCTCCGAAGCTAAGAAGGGCAGGGCAGGGTTAGTGCAGTGATGGGACAGTGCGTCGCTGTGTCCTTAGAGAATTGCCTTATATTAGTGTGCGTGTGTGTGTGCGTGTGCGTGTGTGCGTGGTGGCTGGAGAGGCACATTCTAGTTGCCTCGCTTCTGTGAGTTAGTCAGCCCCAGGGCAGGTGTGTATTTGGGTGTCATCAATATCACTATATAAGTAGCATCATAATTATTGTTTTGTTAAGTTTTGTTTAAAATCAACTAGTTTGATAATAAATGGTCCGTGTATATTTCGTTCAATGGCTTTTTCGAACTAAAATCGAAAATGAAATATCTAAAAATGGCTTGAAATTTCCTTTTGGTGAAAAAAAGGAAAAACTAAAAATTGGCATGATATTTGATTTTCTGTTTCGAAGCAAAAAAAAATAAAAATAAAAACGCAACCGGAAGTTGGCTGTGCACCATTATTTTTCGTCCGGTTGGAAACAGCAGAAAGCAGGCAGGCATAGCCAAAGCAACGGAAAGGGACATTTTACTTATTTAAAGGATTCTTTGTGGTGACGAGAGACAATACTGACAAGTCATGGATGAACGGTTGTTGTAATTATATGTAATTGTATGCTTATAATTTTGAGTTTACTTAAAGTTTAAATAAAAATAAATAAATATTGCTCATTTGTATTCTTTAATATGAACCTTTAGCGGTTAGAGAAAAGATCAACTGTTTGCCACAGCACCTGGAGTTATGTTAAACCTTATGAATACGTATTACCTCCATTTAGTAGACTTCGAAGGGAGACATTACACCCAGACTTATCTTAACATTTAGCTCAATAGTAAAGATTCCAACCAGCATATATTTGTGAGAGGAAACACAAGTTACAAAATGCTTAGATGGAATGAATGCATTTCAAGAAGGAAAGCTTAGGCAACGTGTAGATTGGCTTCCAACTGAAACAGAACTCTATACAACCTGAGCGCAGCCTATAGGACCTGACTTTAGCTGTACCTTTGGGAAACATTTTTAAAACATTAACTAAATTAAATGTAACAACTAGGGGTGTCAAACGCATTTCTAAAGGGCCGCGGTGGCTGCAGGTTTTCTATCAAACCATGCAGGTGCAGAGCAGCCTCCGCCTATTTCCTAACATTTTCAGGTTAAGACTGAACTCACTTGAGGCCTGCCTGCTTTCTGCTGTTTCCAACTGGACGATAATAACGGTGCACAGCCAACTTCTGGTTGCAGCAAAACTAAAAAACTAAATCATATCGGCCTGAAACCATTATTCAAAAATCAAATATCAAGCCAATTTTTAGTTTTTCCTTTTCCTCATCAAAATGAAACATAAAAATTCAAGCCATTTTTAGATATTTCAGTTTCGATTTTAATTTGAAAAAACCATTGAACGAAAAAAAAGAAAGGACCATAAATGTTTATTTTTGGTCAATGTTGTATTCTAATGTAAGACAGCAGGAGTAGCTGATAATAAAAGCAAAGTCAAAGTCAGATTTCATGACAGCTGTGATACCCAATACCTCCTAGTATTACATGGTGAAAGCTTTTGACAGAATTAGAATTAAAAATTCAACAAAAAGGGAGCTACAATTTTCAACATTTAAAAAAAAATCACTTTGCACTACATCTTAACTTGAGACTCACTCGTTTACCATGCACGCGCGTGACTACAGCACCACCAGATGGACAAACACAAATGGACAGACTCAATGTAAAAAAGGAACAGGTACTTGATCTGTGGGTCATTTCCTCTCAGGAAGAGCTAACGGTACCTCAAAGACCACGTCAAGTGATAATGAAGTGAGCGACTGTCCGTACATTTCAGTAAGTAATCATTCATTCTTAAGATTTATACATTTATCATATATATATATATATATTATATATATATAATATATAATGATAAATGTATAAATCTATATCATTGTTTATCGTTTCAGTATTTTCTATTGTAAAACTGTAAGTAATAGTAAGCTAATGAGTCACCTCTATGAATAATATTTGTTACAGCTCATGAAATACTGTTCACTGAAATACTAACTCTAGGGATTATCGTCCCACAGAGTGAATCGGTCATTGCATAGAGTAGTTTATATGAAGGTTAATTGAATTATCTTTGTGTGATATACAAATAGAAAGTATATTGAACACAACTACAAACATTAGTATATTGTTCCAAACCCATTTACTTTTCTAGTAATGAGGCTATCAAGCATTCATATATTTTAATGGTGATAATGTATTTATTTTTGAAAATGGACCATAAGCCAAAATCATCATCAATGTACATCTAACGAGTCTAAATCATATATTGGTTTCACCTTTCAAGTTGAATTACAAAAACATATGTTCCAAGAATCCTGTGATCGAAGATATTCTAGACAACCTCAAAGTGCAACTACCCACATCACATGAACATAAATATTTCTGCAAACATGCCTTCTCTTTCTGTCATAGATCAAATGGATTACACTATTCCTCCACTGGTCGGTGGCAGTCGGTCCTCTGTCTCGCTGTGCCCTACCTCTGCCACTCTAATCTTCCTCCCATTGGCATACACCCTCCTCTTCCTCACTGCTCTTCCAGGCAACGTGCTTTCCCTTTGGGTCTTCCATCGCCGCATCTCCACCTTGTCCCCCATCAACGTCTATCTATCCCACCTGAGCGCCTCCAACCTCATCCTCTCCTTCACCACGCCATTTCTTGCTGCATACTTCACTTGGGGAAACGTGTGGTCATTCAGGGGCGTTCTCTGCCAGCTCGTCTTACACGCAGCCACCCCGATACTACATATAAACATCTACATAGGCCTTATGATCTTATCTTGGGTGGCAGTGAGTCGCTTTGTCTCGCTGATGCAGCAAACGCACGCGGCCAGGCCAAGCGCGTGGGTCTTTCTAATGCCGACCAGATTCACAAATTGTCTCAAGAAGGTTTCGTTCGCTCGGGGAGTGTGCGCTTCAGTGTGGGTGATAAATACAGGAGCCATTGTACCTGTGACAGTTTTCTACAGTGTTAAAGAAGCGATGAGTGCAAACAGGACAGACTACGAAGAAGGGGTGTGCTACAACCCGACAGTAGAAGTTGGAGGTAGTACATCAGCAGCATGTAACTTATCAGCCATAACATTTTTTTACATCTGCTATGCACTGGTCTTGCTCTCCTACATGGCCGTGCTGAAACACATTCGACGTTCACGAAGAAGCACTCAGGTCATCACGTCGCAAAGCCTGCTGGGAAGAGTGCTGAGAAATATTGTGGTAATTCAGGTACGGTGCTACGACAACATACCCATACATCAACTATCATCCGTAGTGATATTACAACAAGTCTTACAATACTTCAATGCAAAACTAAAATTGGATGTGGTATTTTATAACTTTGGCTATGGATCAAGGTATTGGACAAAATAAATGTTGATAATTATATCCAGACAACCAATTGGTTGCTTATACATTCTTCTAAAATGAGATAAGAATGAAAAATGTAAAAGTGGTGATATTTCCCATAAGTGTGCATATTTGATCGATTATACCAGAATGAATTTGAAATGATATTTTTCCCTAAATATGTTGATGACTTCTTATCTAGATCAACTTGTTATACCAGCCAATAATGAAATCATGTTTATAAAATCTTCTCGAAAAAACAATTTAGACAAACATTGAAATGATCTAAATCTGCACTTTCTTTCTGGCCTCTTTCAGATTGTTCTCTCAGCGTGTTTACTCCCATACCACATCTTTAAACCCATCTTTATTTCAATTGCCTCAAAACAAGCAGAGACAATGCTGGATCATGACATCAACTGTCACCCTCTCTCTGGCCTGGTTGAGGTGAATATCTTTGATTATTTTTAGCATTTACATAAATACCACAGACAACGTTTGTAAGAGCAAGTTCAAGACACATCTTTGTAGCCATATATTTATCATCTATTGCTGCATTCTACAATTTTTTAGTTGTATTATCTACAGAACAGGAGTCTCTCTGACATTATCGTTTCAATATTTGACATAAGGTTAGTTTTTTGTTTTAGTGTGCGCATGCATTCGTGCATACTCACTTTGTACTTTGTATTATTCCTGTCTCAATACTGCAACTATTTTGTAGCACAGCCATGACCACAAACTTCAACTGACCAAATGTGAAATGTAAATGTTGCACCTCTAGGTGAAGAACTGCCTGCTCCTCCTGGCTGCACTGAGAGGATCCACTGACCCCATCATGTATTTCCTTCTGGACAAAACCTTTCGTCAGCAGACGCTTAAACTGCTGGGAAAGGAACCAGCCACTTCGGGGACAAGGGCAACAATGTTACAGCCTAGAGATGGCACCAGGACCACTGCAAACTCCAGCCATGCAAGTGCTTTCTAAAAAGGTTATTTTTTTATCTGTATATATGATGTTTGAGATTTTCATTGTTTTTACATTCTTTAGGCATGTCTTACTACACACTTTTCATTGTGTATTTTCACCATAAGGCCAAAACAAGTTTGAGAATTGTGCTCAATGACTGATTCTGATTCTTACAAAGTTATGTATTATACCTTATAATACCTGTACTAAACCTTTAAACCTCCATAACCATGTCACAATACTAAAGAAATTCCAAGACAGACACTATTAGAAATTATTTTTAATGTACTGTGATTATTTATGATTATATAGCCTTGTGTGATATTAATGTTAATAGTCAGCTGCAAATATGACTTGACCCCAAAAAAATTCTAACAAAAGGTTTCTCAGTGGTTTACAGTAGTATCAGATGGACTTAAA